>JAODAL010049500.1:0-28136 GCA_025379985.1 Phyllomedusa bahiana | reverse complement strand
GACCTTTTGTTTGAAGAGAATTGAAGTAACCGGCAAATAATCGGTGACCTCGGCAATTGGGGCCACAACATCATTAGAGATCCACGCCTGATTCATCTTGATGAAAGTCAAACGATCAACATTATCTGTGGAAAGCCGGATGCGTTTGTCTATAATGACTCCTCAAGCTGTGCTGAAGGTCCGCTCAGATACGACGCTGGCTCTGGGCAGGACAACACCTCTATACCCAGAAATCGATTGGGTCCGGAACATATCCAAAAACATTGGTGTTGAGACGCAGATAGTCGTGCACCATGATCTTAAGCCAATCTATGTGTGTTGTATGTGTGTCCTGCATTACATGCTTTGGTGAGGTGGTAAAAAAGGATTGCCATAGGTCACCCATTAGGCTTTTGCCACAATGCCTGCTGCTGTGGCTACTTGGCACTCTACTGCTGTCACATTGCTGATGTTCCAGCGTGACATTTGAAGAACGTGAAGCAGACGCAACAGATGTCTCCAGTTGATCAATCAACACGGTCTCCAATTCCTGCATTTTACTCTCTATTTGGGTGGGTAGAAGAAAAGTGCTGAGTTTTGCTTTGTACCGGGGATCGAGGAGTGTGGCCACCCAATAACTGTTGTTCATTTTGATGGCCTTAATGTGAGGATCATGTTGGAGGAAATGGAGCATCCAAGCACTCATGTGAGAGATGGAGCCTTGATTTCCCAAGCCTCTGGGTCGAGGGGCACTAGCAAACTGATCTTCCTCATCTTCCTCCTCTGCCTCAAATCCATGTCAACGTCTTTCCAAGGCAGGGACATCGGTAACGTCGTTGTCCAGGAATACCTCATCCTCCTCTTCCGGCACAGCTTCAACACAGCCCTGACTTGCCTCAGATGCTGTACCCTGAGAGCTGAGGCGCCACCTTGCACTAGACCTGGACCCCGAACCACTGCCTAATGAAGACCAATAAAGTTGTGAAACTGTCGGGCCTTCTGGATTTGACGGAGAGAAAGGCTCCGTGTCTGCATCTGTGTCCTTCTCCTCCTCCGTCGCTGGTGGGACCTGATGTTTCAGAGTGTCCAACGATCGTTCCAGAACTAAGATCATCACAATGCTCATGCTGACAAGGGCATTGTCTGCACTGACCATTTTGGTGGTTTCTTCAAAACTTGCAAGGATGGTGCAGAGTTCTTTCACCTGCCTCCATTCTCGGTGGCTCAACACCCTGAGGTCCGCACCGCTGCTTGTCAGGCCATGTGTCACTTCGTAGTGCAGAATGGGATTGCGCTGCTGCCACAATCGCTGGAGCATGTGGAGGGTGGAATTCCAGCGTGTTGCCACGTCAACAATGAGACGGTTGACGGGGAGACCGAGCTGACGCTGCAACGCAGCCAGGCGGGACAAAGCAGGGTGCGAATGGCGGAAGTGTGAGCTCAGACCTCAAGCCTTCCTCAGCAGGCAGTCCAGACCCATGTAGCGCTTTAGAAATTTCTGCACGACGAGGTTCATGACGTGTGCCAGGCAAGGGATGTGCTCCAGCCTACCGATCGTTAGCGCGGCCAGGAGATTTCGACTGTTATCGCACACCACCTTGCCTGGCACAAGGTTCTTGTAACTCAGTCAGCGCTCGGTCTCGTTGCAAAGAGCCGTCCACAACTCCTGAACTGTGTGTGGACGGTCTCCAAGACAGATTAATTTCAACACGGCCCGGTTTCTATGGGCACGTGATGCTAACAGTGGCCTTGGGGGAAAGAACCCTGCAACATCCCTGCGGTTTTGAAGAGCGTACGCCGAGCCTGAGAGCCACTGTTACCACCAGAGACATGCACCCAGCTCACCAGTGAGCTGTCACAGAGATATAACGGCCTTGGCTGTGCTTACTAGTCCATGTATCGGTGGTCAGATAGACTTTGCCGGACACAGATGCAGACAACGCGCTTGAAATTTTAGATGACACGTGGCTGGCCAGGGCAGGGATCTTTTCTCTGGAAAAGAAATGCCTGCTTGGCATCTGGTATTGGGGGCAGGCAAGGGCCATGATGTGGCGGAACTCATCTGTGTCCACCAGATGGAAAGGCAACATTTGGCAATGCCAGGCTTTTGGCTTTGGGATGGTTTGGGTTAAAGTGTTTCTTCTGCTCCCAAACCTGGTAGACAGAAGGCTGGCTGCTAGACTGGCCGCTGTTGTATTCATTTAAAGAAACAGTGTTTTTACAATACAAATACCACTTCATTTTTGGCTGCTCAATTCTGTTGCTCAATTTACATCCAGGGGTTTAAATTTTAAGCGTTTTTTTGATGTTGTGTGGCCCGCAAGTAACCGTCTTTTTCAACGCCAAAATATATACATTTTTCCTGTAGCCTAATTAAACAAGCAAAGGTTAATTACAACTGTATCTCTTGTTTTTGTGGCGTAGAAAACACGCAATTGTAACACGCTACAGAGCTACTATTTTTGTGGGCTCAATTATATTACGCAATTTAAATCCAGGGGTTAATTAATCGTTTTTTTGCTGGTGTGATGACAAAAATAAACCGTCTTTTTCAACGCCAAAAATATAAAAATTTTCCTGTAGCCTAATTCACAGCAAAGGTTAATTTAAAACTGTATCTCTTTGTTGTGTGGCGTAGAAAACACGCAATTGAAACCGCTACAAAGCTACTATTTTGTGGGGCTCAATTCTTTGGCGCAATTTACTCCAGGGGTTAATTAAGCGTTGTTTTGGCTGGTGTGCTGAAAAAAATAAAACCGTTCTTTTTCAACGCCAAAAATATATACATTTTTCCTGTAGCCTAATCATGCCCCCGAAGGTTAATTAAGCCTGTTTGTGCTTTTCATTTAGAAAAAACACAAGTGTTTTTAAAACGCACATACAAGTAAATTTTTCTGGCCATTTGTGGGCGCAATTTATATCCAGGGTTACCAAGCTTGTTACTGGGTTCATTTGGAGTCAAAACAGGGTGTAAAATTTATCATATACAGAAAAATCATCAACAACAGTGTCTGTACATTTAGAAAAAAACAGAAATGTCAGAAGGAGAGGTGGCAGGCTCTGCACCTGCGAGTAGCAGTGGCACAAACATCCTGGAAACGGGCCCAGGTCGCGCACAGCAGGGGACGTCGCGCAGGGGGTTTCACTCGGTGAGGCCACAACTGCCGCTGTCATCTAGGGGGCCGTGTGTTGTTTCAGCAACCCAAGGATTCTTGATTGGTTGACTAGTCATCCTCTTCCTCCCACAACACATCTGACAACCACATCCAAGAGTCGGTGGAACGTCAGACACAACCCTTAGTTGGCATGGCCGGGAGCGGGTCAGCGGCCCTCACTGTCCTCACCCCGCCTCTGTCCCATCCGGTTCCCTCACCCAGAGATCTACTATGTGGTCTGGGCTCAGGGCCACTATATAGCGAGGATAAACAATTTGAGGAGGGCAGTCAGCAGCTACTTGGCAGCGAAGAAAGGGGGCCAATGTCGCCTGCTTCTTGCAGTAGGCGGCAAAGTATAGATGTGGAGAGTGGCAGGGGAGGTCATGTTGTGAGAGGTCAGCCTCGGCATACCAAGACGGTGATGAGTACAGCAGTGACGATAAAAACACAAATAGATGTTGATGTAGCCGACCGCACTTGGGAGCCGGGTGAGGCAAGGGCTTCATCATCGTCAGGAGAAGAGGGCGTCAGCTTGCGCGTCAGGCAGCAGCGCAGCCAGAAAAGTGGGTTCGTGGTGACCGTGAGTCAGCAGGATAGCAGCAGTGGGGAGGTCGGGCCAAGCGGCCAGGGGGTTAAAAAAACCCGCTTCGCAGGTCCAAGAAAGTAGCGGCACAGGGGCTCAGCAAGGCAGCGGCGGCAGTAGACACTCAGTGCAGGGCGTTGGCGGTAAAATCCGATACTCGGCGGTGTGGCAGTTCTTTGCTAAGACCCCGGAGGACCCGAATATGGGTATGTGTAGAATCTGTGGGCAGAAAGTGAAGCGTGGGCAGGAAGCTAACGTTGGCACCACGGCCCTGCGTCAACACATGCAGGTCAACCATCCGGTGGCCTGGGAGAAACGTGGCTCAGATGTGGTGGTCCATCCTGCCGCCGCAGAAACCAGCAGCAGCAGCAGCGCCCAGTGGCACACATGCCATTGCAGCCAGTCAAGGCTCCCCCACCTCTGCAGAAGGGAGTGTTTTCTCTTGACATCATCTCCCGGTCCAGATGCTCCTGCTCCCTCGCTACTCATGGCGGCCAGCAGTCGTTCAGCGAGGCGATTGCAAAGAAGAAACAGTATGCGCCCAAAACCATCCTAAGTTGCAGCAGCTGACCGTGCTCCTGTCCAAGTTGTTGGTATTGCAGTCCCTCCCTTTCCAAAATGGTGGAATCTGCACCGTTCCAGAGAACTAATGGTTGTGCCGAGCCAAGATGGAGAGTTCCAAGCCGTAATTTCTTTTCCAAAAGGCAGTACCAGCACTTCATAAATATGTAGAACAGAAGGGGGTCAGTCCTTGAGCTTATTGGTTTGTTCCAAGGTGCACGGAAGCGCGGACGGTGGAGCTGTAACTACGGTCAGGGCCATACATGTCCTTTAGGCCCACGGGGAGAATGTGCCTCCGCCCAGGCACACCAACAATTGGACAGGAGACGCCGCTTTCTCCTCCACGTGTCAAACTGTCCCACCTGCGCCAATGTCCGCCCTCCTCCTCCCCCACCTCCACCCCATCTCAGCCTCCACAAGAAATGCTCCATCTTTACCACATGTGTAGGGCACAGCGGTTGTCACGCAGTTCTACACCTGGCTTGCCTCGGCGAACGAAGTCACACAGGGGAGGTACTGCTCGGCGTCATGCAGCAAGAAATCGTTTGTGTGGCTTTCTCCGCGCCAACTGAAAATGGGAAAACCATGGGGGACGGAAAATTTGGGAGGAACTTGGTTTTCCGCGCTGCACCGAGGAGGGATGGTCCATGCGCCCTGCTTTGGCGCAAGTGTTCAATTCTGGGTTGTAAAAAGGTTCCTGAAGTCTTCCACCGATCTTGAGAACATACTGAAAATGGCCAAGAAACTGTGCATGCACATTATCCATTCGTACAAAGCCATGAACACCCTCCTCGAGTTGCAGCGGCAGAACGGCTCCCCCAACACACTCTGATATGCGATGTTTCCACCCGCTGGAATTCCAGCCTGCACATGTTGGACCGACTGTATGAACAGAGAAAGGCCATTAACGATTTTTTGAGGATCCAGGCAGACAGAAGTACTCCCCTGTGTAACTTTGATGTCAGCCAGTGGCAGCTCATGCGTTACACCTGCCGGTTGGTGAGGCCATTCGTGGAGGTGACGGTATTGGTCAGTCGCCAGGACTACGGGATGAAGAACGTCATTCCACTGCTTCATGTCCTGGAAAAAGATGCTGAAAAATCTGTCTGGGCAGGGGATGGAGACGTGGCGACTACATTTCATGGACCACATGAGTCCGGTGGGACTGAAATGGAGGAGGAGGAGGAGGAAATTGGAGCAGAAGCATTGTCTTGTGAAAATGAGTGGATTTTCTACCCAGGTGACAAGAGAGGAGGATCAGAGCAAACTGGAGGGGGTGGATGGAGATGAGGAAGCGAGGCAGATGACCCCAGCACCGTGGCAGTATACAGTGGAAATGGGGCAGGGAGCCCTCGGAGTCACTTGTTTCAGATGGCCCGCAGCATGCTTATTTGCCTGGGTAGTGACAAGCGAATAGTCAGCATCCGGCAGAGGGATGACTTCTGTTCTCCCCCTTTTTGGACCCTCGCTACCGGTCTAAAATGGAGCCTTTTTCCCAGCTATTGAGAGGGAAGACAAACTCAAATACTATAGGGAAATCCTCCGTAATCAGTTGGCCGTTGCCTATGTGCGGCATCGTCCCTCCTCTGACAGGTCTGACCGGGGGTTCCTCACGCTCACGTACTACTGCCGCGGCTGCTGGGGGAGATGGTGGGGGGGTAGGGGCAGTACCAGCAGTATCACTTACCTAAGTCTGGAGTCACTAATGAGCAGCTTCTTTCACCCGCCTAGTGAGGAGGGCAGTCGCCAGCAGCAGCAGCAGGACCTGGAGCTGTCCCTGAACCAACAGGTTGTGGCCTACTTGGACAGCACTCTGCCACCTCAGTTAGAAAATCCGCTGGACTACTGGGCAGCCAAACTGGATGTTGTGGCCGCAACTTGCCGAGTTTGCAGTGGAGAAGCTGTACTGCTCGGCCAGTAGTGTGGCATCAGAGCGGGTGTTCAGTGCGGCGGGGGGCCATCGTTACCCCAAGGAGAACCCCTTGTCCACGGGAAATGTGGAATGACTGACCTTTGTCAAGATGAATCAGGCGTGGGTCGGCCAGGATTTTTCCACACACCAATCCTTAGGCGTCAGTCTGTGTTCAAACTACCTGCCTCAGCCAATATTCTGTTGCCGCCACCCGCTCTGATGCCACACATCTGCTGACAGTATCTCCATCTGCCTACCACCATCTTTACCAGGGACTGGTATTGCCACACCTCAACACTCTGTCATTGTGTCACTGTCTGCCTCATGCTGCTGCTGCTGTTGCCGTGACATCCACACTGTTTTCATTGTGCCACTGTCTGACCTCATGCTGCTGCTGTTGCTGATGACATGTACTCCACTCTATTTCATTGTGCCACTGCCTGACCTCATGCTGCTGCGCTGTGACCTCCGCTCTCAGTCATTGTGCCACTCTGTGGCTTCCTCCTGTTTTGGCACCACCAGAAAGTCATTGTGCCACTCTCTGACCTCATGCTGCTGCTGTGACTCCTGCCGTGCCCTCCACACTGTGTCATTGTGCCACTGCCTGACCTCATGCTGCTGCCGCCATGACCTCCGCTCTCAGTCATTGTGCCATTCTGTGGCTTCCTCCTGTTTTGCCACCTCCAGAATGTCATTGTGCCACTGCCTGATCTCATGCTGCTGCTGTCGTGACCTCCACACTGTGTGATTGTGCCACTCTGTGGCCTAATACGGTTTTGCGCCTCAGAATGTCATTGTGGACACTGCCTGATCCCCTACTGCTGCCGCCGTGACCTCCACACTGTGTGATTGTGCCACTCTGTGGCCCTAATACTGATTTCCGCCTCCAGAAATGTCATTGTGCCACTGCCTGATCTCATACTGCTGCCGCCCCTGACCTTCACACTGTGTGATTGTGCCACTCTGTGTTAATACTGTTTTTTCCGCCTCCAGAAGTCCTTGTGCCACTGCCTGACCTCATTACTGCTGCCGCCGTGACCCCCGCTTTTCAGTCATTGTGCCCCTCTGTGGCTTCCTCGTGTTTTGCCACTTCCAGAATGTCATTGTGCCACTGCCTGACCTCATGCTGTGGTGGCCCGCCCCGTCACCTGCACACTCTGTCACTAATGTTGCCACCTGAGCTCTCAGCTTGTTTTTTTCCAGCTTTCGCTGGATTGACTTTCTCAGGCTACATTCCTGCTTGAGTTTTCTGGTCAGTTTTGCCCTCTTAAGTGCCCAGGGAATTTTATAGTGAAGCGATTCTAAGAGCGGCGGCAGTCATCTGCATGTCATACTAAAACACAACATTGTATGAAGACCAAACCAAGCTCCCTCTGCATATTTAAGCATGGCACAACGTTCTACAGCACCCTGCAGGCTCTGTGCATTCTGGAAATAGTTGCTTTTTAACGCGATTCGTGCCGAAGTAATTCGGCACGAATTTATTTTTGTCGGAAAATTCGACGAAGTGACCGAATCGAATTACATACATCAACAGTTACTAGAAAATTTCTGTATCCTAATTTAAGTACAAGGTGGCTCTGGGGAACAAAACTGGCCGCACAAAGTGAAATACAGCTATTTAAAAGTTTATAGATAACAAAAGGTGGTTTTGCACCAATGAAATACACCAAACAGTTACTAGGGAAAATTCTTTTTCCCAATTTTTTAAATACAAGGTGGCTCTTTGAAACAATCTGGGCAGCATCAAAGTGAAATACAGCTATTCAAAAGTTATATGGATAACAAAAGGTGGTTTTGCACCAATGAAATACACAAACAGTTACTAGAAAATTTCTGTGTCCTAATTTAAGTATAAGGTGGCTCTTTGAACAAAACTGGGGTGCACCAAAGTGAATTACAGCTATTTAAAAGTTATACGGATAACAAAAGGTGGTTTTTGCACCTATAAAATACACCAACAGTTACTAGAAAATTTCTTTATCCTAATTTAAGTACAAGGTGGCTCTTTGAACAAAAATGGGCTGCACCAAAGTGAAATACAGCTATTTAAAAATAATGCAGATAACAAAAGGTGTTTTTTGCACCGATGAAATACATCAACAGTTACTAGAAAATTTCTGTATCCTAATTTAAGTACAAGATGGCTCTTTGAACAAAACTGGGCCACACCAAAGTGAAATACAGCTATTTAAAAGTTATACGGATAACAAAAGGTGGTTTTTGCACCAATGAAATACACCAACAGTTACTAGAATATTTCTGTATCCAAATTTAAGTACAAGGTGGCTCTGAAAAAAACTGCGATGCACAAAATAAAAGGTACAATTTCACCTCAGGTGCGAAGTGTGCTGGCCAAAAAGTGGTAAAAAAATTGCCATTTCAATGCAGGTTCAAAGCAGAGTCTGGGCTGCACAATATACACCCTCCTTTCCAAAGCCAGCCTTTCTGTCTGCCCGTCCGCCCCCCCCCCCTTCCCCTCCCGCGGCTGTACAGCACTAGATACTTCTTTAAAAGTCTCTGTCTAACTAAGAACTGAAATTCTCTAATCTGCCTATATTCTAATGTTCACAGCTAAAAACATAGTTGTCTGTATGAAAAATAAGAGAAAACCTGTGTCTCTGAGCTGAGCTGTATTGAGAGAGACGTAAGCCATGTTTGCTCTAGTGAGGAGACACTGAAACACTGGTGCTGAACAGGAAATGCTGTTCTATGCAAAACGAGGTCATGTGATTTTTCCAGCCAATGACAACCATACACATCACAGTCATGACGTCGCACACCCAGCTCACCCTGCTCTACGCTCTAAGCTGATTTTCTGGCCGCCAAAATGGCAGTAAGCACCGAAAATGGCGCGCTAGTAATAAATTATCTGCAGGTTGTCACCTAAATAATCGCGTGATCGGAAATTTCTGATCAGCCTAAAAATCGCACCGATTTCAACTTTGTCGATTATAATCGCTCATCCCTAGTCATGTATAATCTGCAACACAGCGAAATCCAGTTTCCAAGCCAAATCTCAATGTAAAGAATCCAGTTTATTCCAAAAAGGTTGATTCCTCCCATATCTTCCATTTTTTCTTTAGATTTTAAAACATTTATACATTTATACTGGTAATTTACTCTATGAATGATTTCCTTAATATCAGGGGGGGGAAGGGGACTTCTATTGTATAGCTATGGTTAACCTAGTTGCTACTACTATGTGATATAGTACTGTTTGCAATAGGACTGGGAAATCCATGAGGTTAATATCTAAAAGAGCTAGGGTCTGGCGTGAGGCTAACTTGAATTGAAAGTTCATTTGATATCATGTTCTCAGTATGTTTCCACAAAGTGGAGAAAATTGGGCGGTTCCACCACATGTGTAGGAGTGTTCCTTTGTGTCCACATCCCCTCCAGCAAAGCGGCGAACCAGATTGAGCAAAGTGTGCTACCCGGGTAGGGGTTATGTACCATCATAGGTGGAGTTTCTTTGTCACTTCTAAATGATTTATAAATTTGGAATGCTTAGTAGGAGATAATGAGGCCACGTCCCAAACATCCTGAGAAAAATAACTCACCTATTCCTCTTCCCATTTCACAATATAACTCGGCTTGGTATGATGTCCCTCTTTTAATAGAAGCTTGTATGCAGGGCCGGGACAAGGCATTTTGGTGCCCTAGGCGGGTACAGCCAATGGCGCCCCCCTCCCCCCGGCCTCACTCCCCCAAAAATGCCCCCTCCCCCACACTAATACCTCTGCCCCCCACACTAATTCCTCTCACCCCTGCGCCAGGTTCTGTCACTAATTTTCTGCACATTCCACAGAGCTCCAGTCCATCTCCTCAGCAGTCGCTGCACAATGAAAATCAGCCCTGACAAATTTGCTTTGTCAAAATCGCGCCCCTCCGTATGACAGTGAAAAAACCCCTAAAAAACATTTCACCAAATAATCCACCTATATATGGAGCAAATTACCAGACGAAGGATTGTTTACTAAAAAAAACACTCCTACAAAACCAAGACCCAAACCTATTACTACTAAGGATCAAATAAAATCCTGCCAGATCCTACCGAACGCGACCCCCACATGTGACTATCAGCTGTACACAGGCTCTGATTACATTTTACCACCGCCATACCAGTGCCAGATAGTGGTAGATACTAGTTGTATGTAGACGCTCTACAGAAATATAAGTGATTACACTGCAGTTACATTAGTGACTCCCGGAGACATCATTTTGATCAGCGTCGTTCACTTTCCCTTTTCTTCTCCATCCGGTTCACACTTCATGCTGATTTTTCCCCGGCCAATACTTGTCCTGCAGATTTGGACACAAATATCTTAGAATCCTCACATTTCCAGTAACTCCTTACTTATAGGTATATAAGGCCCCTCAGTTAGACAGGTATATAGATATGCCCTCTCAGTCAGGCAGGTATATGTATATTGTTCCCTTATACAGGTAGGTATATAAATATAGGGGCACTCAGGCAGGCATATAGATATATGGTCACTCTCAGGCAGTTATATAGAAAATAGGGTCACTCTCAGGCAGGTATATAGACATAGGGTCACTCTCAGGCAGGTATATAGATATAGGGGCACTCAGGCAGGTATATAGATATAGGTTCACTCTCAGGCAGGTATATAGATATAGGGCACTCAGGCAGGTATATAGGGCACACAGGCAGGTTTATATAGCTATAGGGGCTCAGGCAGGTATATAGGGACACAGGCAGGTATATAGCTATAGAGGCTCAGACAGGTATATAGCTAGGGGCCACAGACAGGCGTATGGAGGCTCAGGCAGGAGTATGGGGGATCAGGCAGGAGTATGGGGCCACATTCAGGCGTATAGGGGCCACAGGCAGGCGTATGGGGGCTCAGGCAGGCATATGGGGCCACAGGCAGGCATATGGGGCCACAGGCAGGCGTATAGGGGCCCACAGGCAGGCGTATGGGGCCACAGGCCAAGGCGTATGGGGCCACAGGCAGGCGTATAGGGGCCACAGGCAGGCGTATGGGGGCTCAGGCAGGCATCTGGGGCCACAGGCAGCGTATGGGGCCACAGGCAGGCGTATAGGGGCCACAGGCAGGCGTATGGGGCCACAAGCAGGCGTATGGGGGCTCAGGCAGGCATATGGGGCCACAGGCAGGCGTACAGGGGCGCCAGGCAGGCGAATGGGGGCCACAGGCAGGCGTATGGGCGCCACAGGCAGGCGTATAGGGGCCACAGGCAGGCAAATGGGGGCCACAGGCAGGCGTATAGGGGCCACAGGCAGTTGTATGGGGGCTCAGGCAGGCGTATTGGGCCACAGGCAGGCGTATGAGGGCCACAGGCTGGCGTATGGGGGCCACAGGCAGGCATATGGGGGCCACAGGCAGGCATTATAGGGGCCACAGGCAGGCGTATGAGTGCTCAAGCAGGCATATGGGGGCCACAGGCAGGCGTATAGGGGCCACAGGCAGGCATATGGGGGCCACAGGCAGGCGTATAGGGGCCACAGGCAGGCAAAAATAACAACATTTATACTCACCTTACCTGCTTCCGGGTGCGCGCTCCTCTTCAGGTCCCGCCTCCAGCGCCGGCCGCTCCTCAGGGCGCTCCTTGGGCGCATGGCCGCGCTGTGCGCCCGAGGAGAGGCAGCGTCGCGTTGACATCACTTCATCGCGACGCTGCCAGCTGAGCCGCACGGGGCCGCGGCGGGTCCTCAGCGCTATGAGGACCCGGCGGCCCCACTGTGTCGGCCCTGCAGCTTACCGGAGGATCGCTGGATCCTCCGGTGAGCGGGTCTGACACTGTCTGCCGGGCAGGGAGCGCTCGCTCTCTGCTCCACGGATGCGCTCAAAGAGACCACCGGCGCTTCAGGCCCACGGCAGCGGTCTGGAGCCTGGTGAGGTTCGGGGCCCTGCCTGCGCCCCTTAGGGATAGGCAGAGGTGGGCGCCCTAGGCGATCGCCTACCTCTGCCTACCCGTCGTCCTGCCTCTGCTTGTATGTGATAGATAATCCTTTCTCAAAACCTTTTTTCCCCCGTCAAAACATTAAAGTATGTTGACTGTATTTTGGGTTTCAGCGGCCAAGACTAGTTTTGTAATTTATGTATAATTTGTAAGTATTTATAAAAATTGTTGCGGTCTAGTGCATAGTGAGACATCAGTTCGGTAAAAGGCTTAAGAACATTATTGTGGAATAGCTTTTCCATATATGAGATCGCTTGCGAAATCCATTTATGCAACGAAAGTTATGGGGAAGCCAAATGAAAAAGAGAAATGGAACATATTGTCTTAGACAAATATAAAATATATTAGTTTTAACATTGTTCAACCAAGCTCGCATAGCATGCTGAGTGGAGGGGTGGAGGGGATTGGCATATTTACGCTATAGCAGATCAGCTAACAAGAGGGCTGTGACTGTGAAGGGAGCCACAGAGGTTTTCTCAATTTGGGACCAGTGGTGGGTCTCCGGAGCCACCCAGAAGGAACTTAGGGGTTCCAAAACTGAAGGTATATTGTACAGTTTGAAGTTTGGAACTGTTGCTTTTTACACCTAGGTTGTTTAGATCCCAAATAAATTTCAAAAAGAAGGACTGTATTTTTGTAGAGTTTTGTGGGAAAAGATAAGGAAGGGATCTTGAGACATATGGAAAATGTGGAAGCAGTATGATCTTATCCTTGCCAACCATGACAACGAGACGGATGACATACAGTCTATTTCTTCTGATAATGATTTGTATAAGGCATCCATATTTTTTTGTATAGTGGTTTCAAGAGAAGGGATTACTTTGATACCTCGTTAGTTAATATATAGAGCCAACCAAATAAACCCAAATTTAGCCAATCTGGATTTCTGAGGTTCATCAATATGTAGCGGGACTATACTGGACTTTGCCATGTTCAGATTATAGTACGAGATAGAGGCATTTAGATCTAAGACCTCTAATGATTGTTCTGGATTTAGACATATAACTAAAATATTGTCAGCAACTGATTTTATGCTCTGTTCCATAGAATTCCAGAGATTAGAGTCGAATTTCTAATGAGCTCTGAAAGGGGTTCTACACACATTAAAAAAATCAGAGGTGAAATTGGGCACCCATGGCTCGTACCATTAGTAATTAGGTATTAGACAAAAATCCTATGGCAAGAACTTTAGCTGAGGGTGACGAATAAAGTGCTAGTATAGCATTAACTATAGGCCCTATGAATCTAAATTTGAGTAGTACTTCTTTAAGGTAATCCCAGTTAAGCCTGTCAAAGGCCTTTTCTGCGTCTAAGGAGAGTAAAACAGAAGGGGTCTTAGCAAGATTAATCATATTATTAATATGTACCCTTCTAATTCCATCTCGTGTTTGTCAGCCTTCGGCAAACCCCACCTGATCCTTGTTGATTATATTGGGTAAAATCCCATTTAGTCTGTTAGCTATAATTTTAGAAAAGATCTTTATGTCACAATTAAGCAGTGAAATAGGCCTATAATTAGTGACTTGATCTGTTGCTTTACCTGGCTTAGGTATGGTGGTCACTACTCCGCATAACATTTCCCTTGGGGCTTCTCCCTTCTCTATTATATCCTTAAAAATGGCTAACAGGTATGGGGCCAAGGTGGGGCAGTATAGTTTGTAGTACTCATTCGTAAAGCCGTCTGGTCCAGGGGCTTTGTTCATTTTGGTCATCTGAGAGGGTGGGAAGACTAACCTTTTTTAAAAAGTCAATGATGTGATCTCTAGGAATTTTGGGTATGGATGGGTCATCTCCTAAGTTGTATAAGTTTTGATAGTATGTTGCAAATGCATTTGCGATAAGTTGGGGTTCATATGTTTTGGATTTGTCAGGGTTGGTAATGTAAGGAATTTTATTTTTTGCTTGTAAGGTCTTAACTCTTTTCGCTAACAATTTGGAAGGACAATCTCCTTGTATGTAGAATTTCCAATTGAGTCTAGATAGATGGGCTTCATTTTGGTTCAGATATATTGTTCATAGTTTATGTCTGCTAGTCATTAATTTCTCCTTAGTAATTGGTGAATTTATTTCTTGGATCAGATTAGTAATAATTTGCTCACGTTTGCGCTTCTCCCTAGAGGCAATTTTAATACAAACTCCTCTAATTACTGCCTTATGGGCACACCATAGCACATCTATAGAAGGAGATGATTGAGAATTCAATTGAAAATATTCTGAGAGTGCAGTTTAGATTTCCTGCACTATATCATGAGATTTTAGCAGAAAATTATGAATTTTCCATGGAGCAAAGGGACCTTTAGAGAAAGTGTTCGCTAAAGTGAGATAGATAAGTGCATGATCTGACCATGTAGCTGTACTTATTTCTATTGCTGTGACATTAGTGAAGGCCCCCCTGTCCACCAAGAAGTAATCAATTCTAGAATGAGTATTCTTAGAATGCGAATAGAAGGTGTAATCTACCTCACCTGCGTGTTGATGACGACAAGGATCATGTAAATTTTCTTGTAATAAGAAGTTTCTTAGTTCCGGAGTGTAGTGAGAGCTGCCTTTTGATTTGTTTGATTTGTGCATGGTTATATCAATCACCATATTAAAATCTCCACATATTACCAATTTGCCCTTCAGCATTTTTTTCGCTTTACCAATCGTTTTGGAGATAAAGGAGTATTGTCGAGTATTTGGAGCATATACAGTAGATTTAATATGGTGTAAGGGACTGAGTAAAGTTCACACTGCAGGATAATGAATCTAAGTTTAGGGTCGATTATTAAATCTGAGGATTGAAACGCGACAGTATTTTTGATAAATATCACTACGCCTGCTTTTTTTTTTACTTATTTGGTGTCAAGAAGGAGTGCAGGAAATGTTTGTTTTTTAATCTGTTTGAATCAGATGCTTGCAAGTGTGTTTCCTGAACGCATAATACTTTTTATAATACGCTTTCGATTTTAAGGTATCTCTCCAGAGGGAGGACCATTTTAATGGGAAGTTGAGCCCAATGACATTTAGGGACATAATTTTAATCCCCATAATAGACTGACCAACAACTAGTTAGAGATCTCATTCCCATCACACAAAAACAGTATGGTATAAAGGCAGTATGAGACAATGACATTATTGCAAGTAAACCCATAACAAACGAGTTAACAAAAATGATCCCCTAAAACTGCAGATCCTAAACATCAGAAATCCTCCTCTACCAAGGGAACCAGAGATAGGGATAGTCCTCGCAAAGGACCTGCAAGAAAAAAGACAGTAACTCTATACCAAAGAGTAGAAAGACCTCTCTAGATGAGAAGACCTTAGAAAGAAACACATTTTATCCTGTTGGATACTCAGCCATTGTGCTGAGATTTTGAACTGCGAGTGGCCTCAGGCCATAGAGGTCTGAGGCCTGGTCTGTTATCCTTTTGTTTCGAGGGAGTATTAGATGGTGTGGCCAGCAGACCCCATGAGAGCAGGGCATCTCTTGCCGCAGATGGAGTGGTACAGATCACCGTAGAAGAGTCTTTGGTGATTATGAGCTTAACGGGGAAACCTCAGTGGTAAACAATGTTATTTTCTCTCAGGATTTTGGTGAGGGGAGCAAATTCCTTTATCTTTTCATGGTACCAGCGGGAAGATCTGGATATATAGAGATGTTTTTAAATCTTTCAGGCATGTTGGTGGAGTCCCTTATGGCCTTTAAGAATTTCTCCTTAGTTTTATTCACCCTGTGGATACGATCTATCATGAGATCCAGATCAGAGGCCTCCAGTAGGACTAATGCCATTAAGTCAGTTAGGAGCTGTGGGAGTGCATCTGAAGGGACTGATTAAGAGACGCCTCTGAGGCAAATATTTTTACGACGGGAACGATCCTCCAGGTCCAGGAGTTTCGAAGATAGTTTCTGGACCTCTTCCTCTAGGGCCGCATTAGTATCCCAATTTGGTAGGTTGGGATTTGTTTTTCTTGGAGGTGCCCCCCATTATAGCAGGTTGTGAGAGGGTAACTTGAAATTGCTGGTAACAAAGTAATATCTTTGTATGTCCCCCTATTTATTCTTTTTTAAAAAAAAAAAACAATAGTAGTAAAATCAGAAACGTGGGTCTCCTTTAATAATAAGGTCCGGTTGTCACCACCAAATGTCAGTATTTACTGTAAGCACCCAATGTTGAGCTGTGTCACTGTATAAAGTAGCCACTAGTGGTAGGGGAAAATAATAGGTAATTCCCTGTTTGAGGGATGTTTTCCCCCCTATAAGAGGCACCTGTGTGCTGCACTATTATAATCTGGCCAGACTCTAGTGGTCACTAGACCTTAAGCCGGTCCTTTTGAATGTGGGACTCCTGCTGAAGAGGAGAGAGAGTCACTTGTTTATTGCAGCACTATCGCTGCGGAAGTTAATGTGTGCGCTCACGTGAGCAAGATGGCCGGCCCTGAGAGGAGCATTGCTTACTGTGGGTGCCTGGTTTTCACTTCAGTCATGGAGCCGAGCCACGCCGCTTCCCCGCTTCTTCTGCAAGGTCCGGGTGAGCTCCGCTATAGGTGGATGTTAAGCCGGAGTTTGCTTTCACTGACCCTATTGCTCTGGCTTCCTGCTCTAAGATGACGGCCGCAACTACTACTATGCTCCTCTCCGTCGTGCAGTAATGGAGGTAGCACCTTTAAACTGCTAGGAGCACCATTACCTCGAGTCCGCTGTGTTGCAGGTACTTGGGCCACTCAGCTGTGTGATGTTAGCCAACAGGATAGGACTTAGTTGGGCCGTTATAATAGCCTTCCTTACGGAGCTCCTGTGCTAGACGTCTGGCTGCATGCAGGACCAAGCCAAGCCCCGCCGTGCTACTGTTTTTCCGCCAAGAGAATAAAGCCTGCAAAGGTAATGGGGTGGGTGCTGACAAAGAAGTGGAGAAGTCTGGCAGAAAAAGACCCCCACAAGACTGAAGTTGTACCAATAGCTGAGGTCCCTGAGCAACTGTGAGTGGGCAAGAGGAATAACCCGTTGGGATGCTTGGCTCAGATTGGAGCAAAACCAATGAGGGTTAAAAAAGTTTAAGCTGGCTGAGTGCTGTAATCCAGTTTGATGCTGATGCTGGTATCAGGTTCATTATGGAGGGTGATACTGAGTACATGAGGCCACATGTATGAAAAAGTGTCTAGTTCTTAGACTTTCTTTGTTACCCATATCAGAAAATTAGAGCTCCTCTTTCATTTCATATAGTGCTCTGAAAAAATGGAAGTGGAGCTCTAACTGGTTGCTATGGGTAACAAAGATACCTAGACAGTTTTCATACATGTCCCCCATTATCTTTGTGAATCAGAAAACAGTCAAACAAAGAAACCTGCCTTTTTGCTGTCACATTTTGCTGCCAGGGTACACCATTTGTGCTACACCAAGTGTGTCAGTGTAAGAGACTTCTGGACAGCTGCAGTCATTCAACTCTACCTACCACATGTCTCAATGGAACTGTAGCACACAGCTTTGTGAGAGGTGTGGGAAAAAGCAGAAGCTAGAACCACTTTGATAGTATTCTTAATGTGAAGAATATTTTCCAAATCTTCCTAAAAGTTTTACCTTCTGGAACAGCAGGATGCAGCACAGCAGCCAATGCCGGGGTCATCTTAACAGCATTATGGGCAAAACAGCATGCTGGGCACTGCCCAAGCCCATGATGTCACACCTAGCCACGTTTCTGTCCTCACCCAAATATGACACCACATTAGGTAACACATCTAATCACAATCTAACACTGCCCAGTTTCATCCAGCAGACCAGCATCAAAGCAGTGGTTACCTCCACTCTCGTTGTGCAGTCCGTGCATCTTTTTAGGCTGTTTTTACTGAGTACAGAGTATAGCTAGGATCCTCATGCCCTGAAAAGCATGGAGGAGTTGAGAGGCACCAAGAAAGGTGACACTGTTTTAATTAGGTCTCCACCTGAATTGAGGCCACCTTGAGACTGAGGAATTGACATTCACAGTTTGGATCAAAAATGTGCTCTAAGAGCCATAGATTTTTATATATAATGTAGGCAGCAGAAATGCACTTTAAAGACAATTCATACATTCAGGGCCACATGTATTAAAACTGTCTAGGTCTAAGACTTTCTTTGTTGCCCATAGCAATCAGAGCTCCCCTTACATTTTATATAGTGCTCTGAAAAAAATAAACGGGCGCTCTGATTGGTTGCCATGGGCAACAAAGAAAGTCTTAGACCAAGACAGTTTTCATACATGTTCCCCTCTGTTTATCTGTCTCTTGGTGTCTGCAGAACTGCTGGTTCATTTCTGTGTTATTGCAAAAAGTGGGGTTGACAGGTTGTATAAAATATTTTAATACAAATACATATAAATAATAAGAAATTTTTCTGTGTATGATACGTATAAATGATGGTTACACAGTTACCAAACAACAGCACTATACAAGGAACACATTTTATTGCCAGACCTCTGACAGCCAGGAGTCCCTATGCTCATGGGGCCCCTGGTCAATTGCCTAGTGTTCCCAATAGAAAAGACAGCCCTGCCAGTGTGCCAGGAGACTAAGGGGGCTATGTAATAATCATCAGCCTGGGAAGGACAGGAAGATCCTTATAGCTAACGGCCATTTCAGATCCAGAAGGAGACCCACAGCTCTGGTCACCCACACAGTAACTCAGGAAGGGCATCAAGCACCATAAGGCCTCATAGCAATGAACAGCACCTACAGAGGGAGGAATGAACAACCACTATTAGGAAGCAGCTTCACATTTGGGTAGAAAATGAGTGTGATATATGTAGCAGGACTTTAGGATACACAGCAATGTAAGATCTCCTTATTCAGCTCTTGTCATTTAATTTCAAGCCCTCTGTAAAGCCCAGGGGAAGGAGATCCACTGGAACCCCGCAGGCAATGTATAAGCCGCCCCAGGGAGCAGAGTCTAAGGGGCCATTGGTTTTCACCAGAGTGGCCGAGGTGTACGTGGTATAAAGCCACTAGGCAGGCTCATAGTCAGGGACAGGTAGGAAAGTCAGGGCAGGCGCCAAGGTTTGTGGTCGAGGGACTGATACAAAGGAACTGGTACATGGAAAACACAAGAACTCTAAGGAACACTTTCAGCATAGGCAATAACACACTATGCATCTGGCAGGGAGGACAGGGGAAGGCTGGGTAATATAGGACCAGAGTCCAGCAATAACCAATCTCCGGCACGTTGGCCTTTTAAATTTCACAGAGGCAGCATGCATACATCCAAGGGAACGGGGATGTGCACACCGGCTGGCAAAGATAGTGCAGGGAGGGAGGAGAGGTGAGTAGCAATGCTTGAGAACGGCAGATAGTGGCACCACCTGCAGGAGAAACACAGGGGGCAACGGTGGTATGAATTCACCCACGACCAGGCGTGAGGTTCGTGGGAGAACCCGTGACACCATTGATATGGATATTAATTCTTTCATAAAGTCTATAGTTCCATAAGGGTTAAAGTTTGCAGTTTTTTCTAATGACCAGTATTTTTTTCATATCTATTCTTCTGTGCCCCTGTATTATTGTCATAGAAACCCAGAAGTTGTCTCCTCGTAAGTATCAACATTCTTACTTTTTGTTATGAGCTTGTGATGGCCATATCCTAACGCAGAGTATTAGATTTTTAGAAGTAGAAGGTTAGTGATAAAACCGCGAGCCATGCTATTCTGTCATGCGCAGTAGAACCAGTGACCTTTAGATATCTCAAAATTATTATGTCATGCATGCTAAGGAGAGCTTAAGAATAATTAGAGGCTTGTTTTTAGTTGTGAATGGAGAGCAGGTGTACCAAATTTGGTGTTATTGTTCTCACACTCTCTCATACTGGTCACTGGAAGTTCAGCCTGGCATCTCATGGCAAAGAACTGTCAGATGATCTGAAAAAAAGAATTGTTGCTCTACATAAAGATGGTCTACGTTATAAGAAGATTGCTAACACCCTGAAACTGAGCTGTAGTACGGTGGCCATGACCATACAGCGCTTTAACAAGACAGGTTCCTTTCAGACCAGGCTTCACAATAATCGACCAAAGAAGTTGAGTGCCCATGATCAGCATCATATTCAAAGATAAACGCATTGTTATGTTTCAAGGCTAATATTAAGGCAAACATAAGAGTACATGAAACAAAGGGGAACCCTTGAAACGAGAGTGGGAAAGTGGATCCTTGGCACCATGGAAGCAGACTCCACCTACTGCGGTCAGGAATGGAAGGCCTAGGCCAGAATGCTGGAATACTGTCCGCAAGATAAGGAAAGTCCAAAAGGGCATGACCTAGGGGTCACAGATCAGGAGGCTGCAGATGACAGGAAGGCTTAGGTCACAGTGGGACAGGAGGGACAGCACAGCAACACGAACTCTGGCAGGAGGGACAGCACAGCAACAAAAACTCCGCCAGGTGAGACAGCACAGGAACACGAACTCTGCCAGGAGGTATTGCACTGGAACACGGACTCCTCCAGGAGGACTGCACAGGAACACGGACTCTGCCAGGAGGTATCACAGGAACACGAACTCCGCCAGGAAGTACTGCACAGGAACACGGACTCTGCCAGGAGGTACTGTACAGGAACATGGATTCTGCCAGGAAGTACTGCACAGGAACACAGACTCAGCCAGGAGGTACTGCAAAGGAACATGACTTCGAACGCAGGAACTTCCCAGGAACACGACAAAGACGAGACTCAGAGGGCTTGAGGCAGTGCAGCAGGTCTTAGCCCAACAACACTAATACTAAGGCAAAGACTGTTGGTAGGAGGTTCCTTTTATAGGAGCCAGCAGAAGAGGAAGTGCTGCACCTGGACCAGCCCAGTTGGAGGAGTTAACTGTTGCAGCACTGAACAGCATTAGCAAATTTCAACCACCATGATCGAACACACAGTTGCATGCAGGCAGGAGGCAGAGGAATTTGCAGATCGTGACATGTATGAGTGCTGCCAGAATTGCTACAAAGGTTAAAGTGGTGAGGGGTCCACCTGTCAGTGTTCAGACCATACACCACACACTGCATCAAATTTAGTCTGCATGGCTGTCATATAAGAAGGAAGATTCTTCTAAAGATGATGAACAAGAAAGCTCACAGTTTGCTGAAGACAAGCAGACTAAGGACATGGATTACTGGAATCATGTCCTGTGGTCTGATAAGACCAAAAGAAACTTATTTGATTCAGATGTTGTCAAGTGTGTGTGGTGGCAACCAGATAAAGAAGACGTAGACAAGTGTGTCTTGCCTACAGTCAAGCATGGTGGTAGGAGTGCAATAGATTCGGGCTGCATGAGTGCATCTGTGGGGAGCTACCGTTCATTGAGGGAACCATGAATACCAACATGTACTGTGACATACTGAAGAAGAGCAAGATCGCCCAGTTTCAGAAACTGGACCACAGGGCAGTATTCCAACATGATATCGACACCGAACATACCTCTAAGATGATGACCACTACCTTGCTAAAGAAAATGAGGGTAAAAGTGCTTTACTGGCCAAGCATGTCACCTCAACTCTATTGAGCATCTGTGGTACATCCTCAAACAGAAGGTGGAGCAGCACAAGTTCTCTAACATTCACAAGCTCCGTGATGTCTTCATGGAGGAGTGGAAGAAGATTCCAGTGGATGCAATATGTGAAGCTCTAGTGAACTCCATGCCCAAGAGAGTTAAGGCAGTGTTGGAAAATACTGGTGGCCACACAAAATATTGACACTTTGGGCACAGTTTGTCCATTTTCACTTAGGGGTGTACTCATTTTTGTTGCCAGTAGTTTAGAAATTTATGGCTGCGTGTTGAGTTATTTTGCAGACCAAATTTTCACTGTTATACAAGCTGTACTCTGACTACTTTACATTGTAGAAGAGTGAAGAAATCAAGCGATACCTTTTAGAGGCTAACTGAGTATATTTGATGGTGAGCTTTTGAGAGTACTAGCTCCCTTCTTCAGATAGTGTTATACAACAAACTGAAAATACACAGACTTTTTATACACAAAAGACATGGATCTTCAAAGCATCTTAGAATTCTTAAAAACAACAAAATGCAATATAGGTAGAGCAGTTATTTACAACAGGTCAAGAAATAAACAGTCTGGAAACTTGTGAGGTGTGACAGGAGTGATCAGTAATTATTTCTCTTATCTCTATATGCAATCAGGGGAGATTTCTTGCTCTTGCTCTCACAGTTCACACATAGTTTGACATGAAGCTGGCATGAATATTTAACCCATTTTGCAGAGTTTTAAACTTTTGCATTAATTTATATTCCCATTCCTTTCTCTCCCTCTGAGTCTTAAAATTTCCCATTAAGATCGTAACCTGTAAATCTTCCATGGAGTGATTTTCTCCAGAGAAATGTGCGGCCACTGGAAGATCAGTTCTGCTGTTGTTAATGGTGAATCTGTGTGAGTTCATGCGCTGGCTGAGTCTCTGCCCTGTTTCCCTCACATAGAGGCCTGTGGTCGGACATTGCGCACACATGATCAGATACACCACATTGGAAGACCTGCAGGTAAATGTCCCCCTTATTCTGTGCACCTGTTGGGATTGTGGGACAGGTACACTGTCAGCAGTGTGGATGTGACTTCAGGTCTTGCACCTTTTCTGCAGGCAGGGTGAGGTGCCATTTTCTGTTGGGGCCTTCAGGGCGCTCCAGACAATAATGCGCCGCAGGTTTGGTGGTTGCCGAAAGGAAAGGAGAGGGGGGACTGGGAATATGTCTTTGAGTCTGTTGTCCCTATGTAGCACAGGTTGAAGTTCCTTGGCAATCTTTTGTAGGATCTCCAGCTGTGGGTTGTAGGTGACAACTAGGGGCACTCGTTCTTCAATCTTGTTCTCTTTGTATGTAAGTAGACAGTCTCTGTTGATGGCTGCTGCTTTGCTGATTTGGTTGTCTGTCAATTTGGTCTGTATCCAAGTATGAGAAATTTCGTCCTCAGATCCAGAAGGTGCTTGTCCAGGTCTGCTTTGTCGGAGCAAATACGATTGTATCGTATAGCCTGGCTGTAGATAATAGACAGTCTTGTGTGCTTGGGGTGGAAGCTGAGGTAGGCCGTTCTGTCTGTGGGTTTGTGGTATACTGATGTGAGTAGCTGGTGGTATCCAAAAAGTGGATTTTACTCTCTGAATAGGTAAGTTTAAGGTTGATGATGGGGTGAAAGTTATTGAATTCATCATGGAATTGAATTAGGACCTTCTCGCCCGCAGTCCAGATGACAATGATACCATCAATATAACGGAGGTACATCATGGGTTTGGTGGTGCATGTTGATAAATATGCTCCTTCCAGTACCGCCATAAAGAGATTTGCATATTGGGGCGCACATCTGGACACCATGGAAGTTCCCATTTGCTGTAGATACAGGTCTTCTCCAAACTTTCATCCCACCAGTTGTAAATAACTGCTCTACCTATATTGCATTTTGTTATTTTTAAGAATTCTAAGATCCTTTGAAGATCCATGTCTTTTGTGTATAAAAAGTCTGTGTATTTTCAGTTTGTTGTATAACACTGTCTGAAGAAGGGAGCTAGTACTCTCGAAAGCTCACCATCAAATATACTCAGTTAGCCTCTAAAAGGTATCGCTTGATTTCTTCGATTTTCTACTGGTTTCTATGTCTAACACGGTACAACATTATACTACTTTACTTTGTAGCAAAGTGTCATATCTTAAGTGTTGTCCCATGAAAATATATAATTTAAAATTTACAAAATTGTGAGAGGTGTAATCAATTTTATGAGAAACTGTATGTTTGCATTTCAATTTGATCAAATTAACTATTCGTTATGTGAACAGATTTCAGCACGTCTATGATTCTATGAATGCCTACATAAAATTACATAGAATTTCCATTTCATTCCCTCCCTCACACTTTTTTTTTCTTTTCTTCCTTCTTTTCACTTCACATCTTAGTATAATGCTAATGCTTCTGATGCTATTGCATTTACTGTACTACATTATTATGACCATGCAATCACTCGTTACCTATTATTATAACGTATTACCGGCTGTATTTATATTTCTTGCTTTGTTCTTTTGTGATTTTTATCTGTTCAATCTCAATAAAGCTTTGAGTAAGGACAAAAATTAGAGAACTTGACCCTATTAAGGCCTCTGGTTTATTGAATTGAGAACTGTTTTATGCATGTTTTTGTCCTGTGTGATGCAATAAGTAGTGCAAAAAGTAAAGGTAATATTTATATTAAATTTTTCTCAAAAATGCAGAAAAAATTCCAGAAAGAAAAGGAAATTTTGTCCAGAATTCAGATCACATTTTTATGAGTACAATTAAAATGAGAACTATGGGCGACATGTATGAACGTTGGTGCTGACAGGCCCGTTCTAAATAGCTTTAAGGTAGTGTAGACCTGTTCTTCTGTAGGTCATACATACAGGCGCATTGTAGTGCCAATACGACAAGTCTGGCTCAGACAGACCACCTTTAACTTGGTCTGGCTGTTCTAACTGTTATGCACCTACATTTGGCATCAAAGAATCATAAATGTGTCTAATTCTATGAATGTGGTGTGATGCCCCAGAACGCCTCTAAACTTTGGGGTATTAGAAAGTGTCTTTGGCGCATTACAAAGGCACTTATCACGCCATAGTTTGGAGTGCTCCTGTTCACACATTCTTTTTAGCTCAAAGTATACCAGAAAACTGGCGCAGCGCCGTTCATACATGTCGCACTATGTGCTTTTAGTCTTATCCTCCTGCGTTTCAAGCCTAGCCATAGACTATGACTATGAGCCCCAGGGGCTTGAAATGTATCAGGAGGATATGAGACTATAAGTATATAATTCTCATTTTAATTGTACTCATTAAAATGTGATTTTAGTTGTTCCTATTTTTCACATTGGATGCTGGACAAAATTCCTTTTTCTTTTTTGAATACATTATTTTCCTCTTGGTCCTTATGGCTGTACATGCACTGTGGCTGATTTCTTTCAAAAATATCACCACCTCTGACAAAGGATGTTTCTGGTATTGCAGTTTAGTCCCATAAACTTAAATGGATATAAAGTACAAACCAGGAACATCCAGCAACTGAGGTAGTGCTATTTTTGAAAGAAAACAGACATGTTCTTTAATCCTGGACGAGCCCTTTAAGATATGTGGTCACCACCTGAGTCTTTGCCCTGAGTAAAAGAAAGCTTAGCTACAACTATTATTCAGAGCTGAATTATAGGAGAGAGAGTACACATGAAGCAATTGCCCCAGAGTGTCTAGTAGGACATAAAAGAGTATTCTTATTTAATTAATTAGCTTTAGTCATGTAGGCACAGGTAAATAAAAACTATTACAAAATATATTGCTGTTTTGATTTTGCTTCTCTTCAGAGTTAGGGGCAAATCTTATCTCATCTTTTTGTACAAAAGCTTCTCTAGTTACTGACCACCTATCTCTGCTCTCTCTCTGCTGTTAAAGAATTACTGACTGACAAGCTTTAACTCTTTATAGCTCTGTAGCCTTATGCACTACAGTTTCCAAACCACCAGAACTCATGTCAATGTAACAGGCTTAGCTAGGAATAGCAGATATGATGCCAACACTGTTATAGAACCACCCACAGCTTAACCAGGAAGTGAAAGTCTGAAGCTGACTATGACTATGCAAAACAACATAGCAAGACAATCGCTTTAAGGGGGCTTCCACCACCTCCTGCTTAAATATTATCAAATTACTAAATAATACTATTGTAATACTATACATTCATTTTCTCCAAACTGCTGGCTGCTGCCCTGAAATGGTACTGATGTGTTATTTTTAAATTTCTGTTTGTGAAACAGGGCTACCCATGCCTCCACTATCTTGGTGCACATTCAATTTTTTATGTATTGTAGTTTAGTATATCAGAGCTAGTTATATATTTATTATAGAAAATTACAGAGTTATTCTGCATTCATTTAAATGTCTGTTTCTAATTCCTATACAATGCAGGTAGAGGTCTAGAAAAAAGCCATTTTTAACCTATGTTTCGACTATGGCCTCATCTTACCTATAGAAGCAGGCAAATAATTTGTCCACGTTTTATTTCATCTAAGAAGAGTTTTATCCCTATCTATTTAGTTTCACTTGTAGCTCTTCATTACTATTTTATCATATCTTAAGTTAAAATAATTAGATTTTACAAAGGAAGATGTATGTTTTTATACTATGCAATTGTCTACCAATAAAAAATATTCTTGTGCTTTTAATTGTTTTAATAAAACATCCTATAGAATAATCGTGTTCATATGTGCAGTACAGTAAAAATCCATTGTAGCACATTTAAATTACTCTTACTTAAATGAAAGTTTAGGCAAATGTAGATTTATTTTTTTGTGTAGAACCTCAGAAAAAGATGAAAACATTTATATTAAAATGAGTCAATTCTCCGAAAAAATGTGTTCTCATACATCACAATAATCCTTTATTATTTATATATTCTAAATACTGAAGCAATAGTATCAATTTTGTGCATTTGAAAAGAGAAAAAAAAATCTATAAATTGCATAATAGCAGCTGTGAAAGTAAAGCAGTTGGCTCTAAGATCAAGTGGAGAAAATAACAAAAAACAAAATAAATATATACTTATGTATTTATTGAAATGTAATTGCATGTTTTGCTGGTACAGAGTAGATCAGAGAGGATGCAGAATGCTTATGTTTATAGGGTGAAAAGAAAATAGATATCTACAGGAGCTGAGATACTTTCTCTCCAGGGATTTTCTGATTTCCATTCTGATAGTTCATCTTAAGTCCCAGCTTCAGCCCACTGCATTTCAAGCTGTGACATAGTTCTTGGCTCAGCTGGCCTAGCTCCAAATCATGGATACGGCAGAAAAGGCACACTGTGAACTGTGTATTTTTTTTCTTAAAGCAGAAAGGAAACCTTAAAGCAAAGAGAGTGAGTAGAAATCTGATTGATTAAAAACTTTCAATGCACTCCGGTTTGTCGGAACAATGATTTCTGAGCTGAGCATATCTGCAGGGACCCTAAGCGGTTGCTACTACGGGCATTGAAATTAGATAGCAGTAGAGACCTTTAATGATTAAAAAACAAAACACAATGATTCACTGTTCAATTGCCAGAGCGTATCATTTAAGACAAATTACTTTACAGTCAAAGTGAACTTAATATGTGGGAAAACTTGAAATTATAGCACTATACATGCTACACAGCAACAATAAGTTTACAACGATCACTGAAATAACTTGAAACTGTGAAAAGTAATAATAAGTAATTGCATTTGAAATGTGGTTCAACTGAAAAAATAAAAATGAAATAAAACTAATGAAGCTGGCCTGAAAAAAAATTATAGTACCCATAGGTGTATTGGGGGGGAGGGGCTTGTCCCCCCACTTTTTTAGCCACTTCAATAAAAAATAATCTATATGAAAGCATGAGAATATGGGAAGTGGAGGAGTGCAAAGCAAAGAGGAGTTGACCCTTTGCCTTTGTGAGAGCAGCGCTGATTGGTAGAGCAGGAGTCAACAGGGGCTGCTGCACCAATCAGAACGTTACTCACAGTCCAGCACACTCTGTATCTGGGGCTGTGTTTCTTTCCTTCCCCTTGTATACCATTTCCCCTATGCTCAGCCCTCATCAGAGAAGAAGAGAAGCTCCTGCCAGATGAATCAGTGGCACCCTACCTCCCCTCTCTGTGGTGGGAAGAAGAAGCTGTTGACTGCATCAGACTACAGGAGACAGGTAAGGAGGAGACAAGGGTGCTAGGCGTTGTGTGTGCATGTGAGTAGGATATGTACTGTATATTTGAGATGTGTATATACTGTATGTACAGCCATGTGTCTAGTGTAAATATATAGTGTGTGTTTACATATGTCCAGTGTGCATATAAGGATATTTTCATACGGCATCTTTGTGGTCCGTAGTTCTGGGTGTAATTGTGCTGCAAGATGCCCTGAAGTACATATTGCAACTAGAGTAATTCATAGCTTCATGACATGTCATTTCTTCCCTGCACATACACGCAGGGAAGAAGTGCATGGAAGAATTACACGTTTGGTGCAATATAATTTCAGTTG
>JAODAL010049499.1:0-28137 GCA_025379985.1 Phyllomedusa bahiana | reverse complement strand
GTAAAAAAACATCTTTTCCCCGGGCCGAATCTACCCATTGCACTATATTCTGTCAGGAATACCCCTAGGCAGCCCCACTGGTCTCACTCCTCAGGAGACAGAATTCTCAGGCCCGCCCAGACTAGGGAGGTTTCACCAACAGTAGTTGAGTGCAGGGAATGATAGCATTGTAAAATATGTTATAACTCTGTGTAATGAATTGAAACTAATTCATGCCATAGTGTTCTCCTCCATTCCAGATCCAGACTCTGACCAAAGCTACATCCTAGTGATTTTGTGTGGGTGCAGAAACACGTCAGAGATTCTCTGGAGCCCAGATTTGCCCCAAAACCAAGTACTCCTAAATGTCTCCAACCTCAGAGAAACTTGAAGGAAGACCCCCCCTGGGTGCATGCTTCACACTGCAATAAAGTGACTGCGACTAATAAGTCATTATGAACTTGTCCCTTATCCTTTCATATGTTGTCTAGACTGGATGTGTGTAAAAATGCAAGAGGGCCAACCAAGGGGGGTGCCTGATGAATTCAAAGCTAGGGATCAGGTCAAAGCAGGGTTTGAATCACTTATGCCCCAGATAACAATCAAAAAGGAATGGACTGGGTAAAATTACATCTTTTTGTAATCAAACAGAGTTTTGATAATTACACCCGAGATGCCTTACAAGGTATAGCTGAACAATTAAGCGCCACCTCCATCATGGCTTTCCAGAATCATTGAGGGTTATGAGACTGTAAACAATCCATTGATGCCTCTGCCGGTGACTGCTCTGAGGTGACACCTGGCGGTTGTTGGTCAACGGTCATCCTTACCATCAAAGGCTCTGCGAGGAGGCCGGCGGTTGCTTGGTTACGCCCCTTGGAGCAAGCCTGGCAGTGGTTCAGTGGGTTCAACACCCGCTCCACCTGTTCACACTGCTGTCTAAGGAGAGTGACCTTTACCCATTCTTGTTCATCAATCATCAATCATCATTCCTGCTTTAGGGGGGAGCTTTAGAACAGATTTTGATGTTTTTAGGGGGGACTGTCAAGTTGGTAATTTAAGGAAAAAACATCAAAGTCTGTTTCATCATTACATTCTTATTAAGCTCATCAGATAGTTTGTTAAACTGCTTTTATTGATATACATCCTTATCGAAGTAAACAGATATCTCTCACACAGCTTCTTGAAGACAGAGGATGTGTCTGCTAGACCAAGAAATTCAAGGCCTTCCTCCTCCCCCCAGATGATACAGAGCGTTTGGAATGTGTCATATCAGCTAATGCTTCATACGTACATGCAAATTATAACTTGTCCCCTTAGCGACCACCAATTAACCAATCATGTAGTGATAGAATAGTCATGTGATTAAAAAGTTCTATTGGAATGTAATTTACTGTGATTAAAGCAGATTCATGTCCTAAACGGAAGGTGTGGATCATGTTTCTCAAGCTCCGGCTGCCGGCAGCAATAATAATAATATAATTCGGAGGAGGCGTTTAATTGGATAAAGGAGTGGAACAAACATAATTTCCACACTTGATTTAATCATCTGGACACATATCCATTGTAGATCCCTTCCTTAACCCCTTAGTTTCTTTGACAGAGCCCCATTTTTTAAATCTGGCATGTGTCAATTTATGTGAGAATAACTTTTTGACACTTTTACCTATCCATGTGACTCAGAGAATGTTTTCTGGTGACACATTGTGCTTTAAGTTAGTAAGAAATTTTGGTCCAAAAAGTACTTGTTTATTTGTGAAAAATTCAAAATATTGTGCAAAAATTTGAAAAATTTACCATTTTCAAAGTTAAAAAATTTCTGCATGTAAGACAGATAGTTATTCCACTCAAAATAGTTTCTAACTAGCATCTACCATATGTCTGCTGTAGGTTTGCATCATTTTTTAAATGTCTTTTTTTTATGACAGTAGGGGGCTTAGAAATTTAGTCTTAATTTTCACATTTTCAAGAAAATTTGCAATATACATTTTTTGAGGGACCAGTCCAGGTCTGACGTGGCTTTGCTTGGCCTGTTTGTTAGATACCCCAATAAATGACCCCATCTAAGAAACTACACCCCTTATTCAAAACAGCATTTAGGAAGTTTATTAACCCAGTAGGTGTTTCACAGGAATTAAAACAAAGTGAAGGTGAAATTTCAAAATTTCACTTTTTTTTGCAGATTTTCAATTTTTATCCATTATTCACAAGGAAATGGAAGATGAGACCAGGGAAATGCAACTTTATATTGATTCCCCAGATTCTGCCATTTTCAGGTATGCCATATGTGGCCCTAGAGTGCAATTTGGCTCAACCACAAGCCCCAGAGTAGGAGGAGCATCTACCAGACTCTGGGGTCTCATTTTCATTGCAATGTCATTTAGGCACCATTTCAGGTTTGCGGACCCTCTAAGGTGGGCGCACAGGTGGTCCATAGTTTTTTTTTTAGCATTGGGCCATGAAAATGGGGGGAAAAACACAGTTCTGTCATAGTTTTTTGGGTTTCAAAATTACAGAATTCACTGTGCAGTGTAAATGACAGGATAACTTTATTATGGGGGACAGTACAATTACAATGATATAGATTTATTATTTATAATGTTTTTATATAGTTTTTATTTTATTACTTTTACACAATAGAAATATGTCTATAAAAAATTGTGTATTTATGTTGTCCTATTCTGACAGTCATTACTTTTTACTTTGCTGTGTGCATAGCTGTGTAGGGGCTTGTTTTTTGCGGGATGAGTTGATGTTTTTATTGGTACCATTATTATAATGTGTCGGGAAGGGGTTAATGTTGTTCATGATAATTAGTTTATAGTTACCTGTTTGCTTTGTTTACTTCGACGTCCATCAGTCATAAGGTTATTCAGGGAACATTCTGTCACTAAGCCACACAAGCTCCATAAAGATAAATAGTAACTGTTTTCCCTCCACCCCTCTTTGTATGTAAACTCCTAGAGCTTGTCCCCACAGCAGGGTTTATATTTACAGATAAACCGCTGTCAAAATTTTACAAAAACTTAAATAGAAATCCTGATAGTTCACACTGCACGATTTTTCTGCCAGACTTTTTTTTAAAGTAAAAAAAATTGTTTTTATTCTTCTGCCGGTTTTTGGGCAGAACATGAACAGTTCTATGTGAAGGGGGACGGCTTGAATCCGCAAAATGCGGACAAAAGCCGGCCCCTTTTGTGCAAAAAACGACAAAATAACGGGTTTCAAAAATTGCTTTCTGTGTGAACACACCCCTACTAAGTTTTAAATGAATATTTAAATGGGCTATAACGTCAATATTTTTTGACCAGTTTTACTTACGATTACAAAATATATAACTACCACATTTTAGTTAATCTCCTATTCCTTATTCAATTAAATCATGATAGTTTTTTTTTTTATAATAATCTGTGACCTTCACAAAACCAAAATACAGTTTTCAGGGAAAATATTAGAACTCTTTCTTCTGTGTTTTCTATAACACTGGGGTTTTATTGTGTTTTTATGCGTGTTGTGATCCAGTGTTCTAATTTCACATATTCAGACAGAGTGATTAATGTTTCCAAAACTGAACAATACAGTTAGGTAAGTGAAAATAGATAATGGTAACTTTGTTTTCACAAACTCTGTTAAGTACATAAATTCTACGGTAGAAAGTCTTCCTGTGCACAATTCTAGGTTCATACAGTGGAAAAATAATGGAATGTAGTAATATATTACACCTGACTGAGGAAAAATCCTCCACAGGGAAGTATAACAATGCTTCATTACACCAAGCTTTACCTAAAGAAAAGATGCACCTTAAAAATGACTATAAAGGAAAAATATTGCTGTTCTAGGCAATGAATGTAAAGATACTGCAATATTTTTATGCTAAACCAGGACTGTATAACAACAAAGGTAAAAATTAAAATACCACTCACCTCAACCACCCTGTAACCACTATATGGAACATCTTTAAAATTCTCCCCTGTCTGGTAGTTTTCATCTCATCTTAAAGGGGATGTCTGCTTTATATTGTTTTTATTTATTATTTATAGAACAGAAAATCATGCAATGTGCTAATAAACATGTGTTGAAAGTCCTGCTCCTGCACCTCTTTAACACCATTTCAATAGAGCTCTATCCCCAAAAAAATTGTATACCCCACATTCCTGGCCAAAGTAGGCCAGTCATGTGACCTCCTCACATGGAACAGCACTAACGATATCACTTTGATATAATATAAAGTAGTCAGTATACAGCTTGTAAAACAGTGTAAATTTGATGTACCCTCAAAATAACTCACAGCTATTAATGTCTAAACCGCTGGCAACAAAAGTGAGTATACACCTAAGTGAAAATGGACAAATTGTGCCCAGAGTGTCAATATTTTGGGTGGCCACCATTATTTTCCAGCACTGCCTTAACTCTCTTGGGCATGGAGTTCACTAGAGCTTCACAGGTTGCAGCCACTGGAATCCTCTTCTACTTCTTCATGATGACATCACAGAGCTGGTGGATGTTAGAGACCTTGCGCTCCCCCACCTTCCATTTGAGGATGCCCCATAGATGCTCAATAGGGTTTAGGTCTGGAGACATGCTTGACCAGTCCAGCACCTTTACCCTCATTTTCTTTAGCAAGGCAGTGGTCATTGTGGAAGTGTGTTTGAGGTCGTTATTAGGTTGGAATACTGCCCTGCTGCTCAGTTTTCAAAGGGAGGGGATCATTCTTTGCTTCAATATGGCACAGTACATGTTGGCATGGTTCCCTCAATGAACTGTAGCTCTCCACAGGAGGCAGCACTCATGCAGTCCCAAACCATGACACTCCCACCACCAAGCTTGACTGTAGGCAAGACACACTTTGTACTTGTCACTTAGTTGCCAAAACACATGCTTGACACCATCTGAACCAAATCAGTTTATTTTGGTCTCATCAGAGCACAGTAATCCATATACATAGTCTGCTTGTCTTCAGCAAACTGTTTGCGGGCTTTCTTGCGCATCATCTTTAGAAGAGGTTTCCTTCTGGGATGACAGCCATGCAGATCAGTTTGATGCAATGTGCTGCGTTTGGTCTGAGCACAGACGGGCTAACCCCCCTCCCGTCCCCTTAACCTCTGCAACAATCCTGGGAGCACTCATAAGTCTGTTCTGAAAAGACAGTCTCTGGACATGATGCTGAGCATGTGCACTCAACTTCTGAGGCCTGTTCTAAGTAGTACCTGTCTTGTAAACCCACTGTATTGTCTTAATCACCGTGATGCAGCTCAGTTTCAGAGTGTTGACAATCTTCTTATTGCCTAGGCCATCTTTATGTAGAGCAACATTAAAATTTTTTTTCAGATCCTCAGACAGTTCTTTGCCATGAGGTGCCATGTTGATCTTACAGTGACCAGTATGAGAGGGTGGGAGAGCAACAACACCCAATGTAACACATCTGCTTCCTATTCACACCTGATACCTTGTAACACCAATGAGTTACATGACACCGTGGAGGCAAAATGGTAAATTTGGCACAATTTGTTTATTTTCACTTGGGGGTGTACTAACTTTTGTTGCCAGCGGTTTAGACATTGATGGTTGTGTGTTGAGTTATTTAGAGGGCACCCAAATTTACACTGTTACACAAGCTGTACACTGACTACTTTATATTGTATCAAAGTGTCATATCTTCAGTGTTGTACCATGAAAAGGTATAATACAATATTTAAACACATTTGAGTAGTATACTCACTTTTTGAGATACTGGATCTGGGGGAACTGAATAGGAATAATGGTGGAATAATTAATATTAAATGTTATTCCAGCAGCTTCTCCATTGTATGTAGTTACTTGTTTAAGTGCTGTCTCTCTAGGAGATGTTATGTTTTTAATAAAGTTAGTTACTCAATAAAATAATTAAATAACTGTTTCTATGTACAGTAAGTCAGGTTATTGTTATTAAAGTTAAGTGTAAAACAAAGCAGAAAGATGAGACAAAGAAGAATGTACTGTGTCTTCACCACAGACACTGACAGACAAGATAAGACGCTGCTGGAGGTGGTAATACTGAAGCAGTACTACCCCTCAATAATCTACAGTTATCTGGATACTAGGGGAACATGACCTGTGTGGTGGTACATGATAAGACACTAATGAAGGAAATAATACTGTAGAAGTTCTGCTCGTCAATGATCTACTGTTACCTGGATACCAGGAGTCACATGACCTGTGTGGTGGTCACATGATAAGACACTGCTGGAGGTAGTTATACTGAAGCAGTCCTACCCCTCAATAATCTACTGTTACCTGGATACCAGGGATCACGTGACCTGTGTGGTGGTCTCAGGATAAGACGCTGATGAATTTAGTAATACTGACACTACTGTTACCTGGATACCAGGGCTCACATGGCCTGTGTGATAATCACATCACTGTTTAGTACATACTTACTTCATGGGAGCTACTGCTATGCATAGGAATGTGGGCTACACCATTATTTTTTCTAGATAGAATTCTACTGCATTGGTATACAAGGTGCTGAAGGAGAATTTTTTCTTTCTGATAATAGATTTTTATTAAACAGTTTTCAATAGGCATATAAAATCAACAAAACCATAAAATGAACAAAGACACTACAGTGTTAATGCAAACGACAAAGTAATGAGCAAAATACCAAAGGGTGGGGCCCCCTAGCATCATGACCGCCGATTTGCGTATCTACGAAATAGAGGAATCATGAGTAACATCCATTACTGGCCCGGGGAGCCCAACAGGCTCTCCCCCCCCCCTCCCCCCCCCGCAACAGATCAGAGCTCTGAACGTCTGCAAATCTAGGTGGCCTTGAAACTTCAATGATCATGACAAATAAGAGAAAGAAAAAAAGGGAAGGGGAAGGGAAAAGGAGTCCACAACCGCCAAAAAACGCCAGAGAAGCACAAGACACACACCAAGAGCCATGCAAGGGGAGGGTTTGTTCCTATAAAAATACTTTCAACCACCAAGGCCCCAACCCACCATAACCACCCCCCGTGGGCGGAGGGGGTGGCCGGGCAAGAAACACCCCAGCTAATCACCCCAAGACTGCCTGAAAGTCCCGGGGGGAAATTGATAAAGGGTCCAAGGGCCTCCAGGTGTGCAAGACTTTAATTGACTCCTCAGGGCTATGGGCGATCAACTCCTCCATACAGTGAATAGAAGACAACCTCCTCCACCCAGTCAGCAATGGACGGAGGAACGGATTGACGCCAGCGCGGGGGATCACCGTCTTTGCTGCCTGTAAGAGATTGGGGTCAGGGATTTCTTGTACGGGATTGCGAGAAGGGAAACATAAATAAAGAGCTGCTTCTGGGCATTCCGGAATAGAGGTCCCACAGCAATCCGAGATAGCCTGAAGGACTTTCTTCCAGAAGGGCTGCAGGACTGGACACCCCCACCAAATATGAGACATAGCCCCCCTGCCTCCAAATTACATCTCCAGCAGGTATCCGGGACCCCTAGGAACCATTTGTGAAGCAGAGTCGGCACCCTGTACCACCTGGACAGAACTTTAAAAGCTTGTTTCCTGTGCCTTGCACGCTATCACCGCCTTATGATGAGAAAAAAGCACTTTCTCCATTGATCAACCGTAAAGGCCCCTCCGCAGCTCTTTTCTCCCAGGCCTTACAATAATGAGGAAGTTCCTGACAAGTGGACGAAAATTACCACTGGGTAGAGCAGGGAGATCAGATGCCTGGGAGCGATGGTGCGACACATAGTTCCTCGAATGGAGAAAGTGCTCTAAGAGAGATCTTTTTTTTTTACAGTAGCAGTAAAGAAGTGCTGAAGCTGTAAATACTCAAATCTATGCCTATAAAGATGAAGGGCAGTCCTGAATCAAACCCCCTAAGGGCCCAACAAGACCCCCCTATTGTGTACCTGCACTGTAGGAGGGGCGATATTTAATTTCCCTAGGAATGACCGCCCAGAGGCGCCCGGGGGAAATAGATGATTCGCTGAGATGGGAAAAAGGGGGCCCAGCTAGGTCCAATAAAAGGGGTCGGGGTCTTAGATTTCATTTTTATAGAGAGGGGTGTGAACTGTACTGAATGATAGAAGTTTAGGGTCTCGGTCGAGAGGCTCGGGGCCCATGGAAGAAAAATTTATCGCCTGGGGGAGACCGTTTGCGCAGTCCTCACCCAAGCTTATCCTGGGACTATGGACCAAGTCCAAAAACCTAGCATAAGAAAGCCGCCAGGTAATAGACCTTGCAATCTGTTAAGCCCACCCCCCCCCCCCCTCCGTCTTGGGCCTAGACAGCAGTTCCCTCTTAAGTCTCGGGTGACGAGAGAACCATATAAACCAGTGAAACATCGCGGGATTTTTAACCCAGAGGAAGAGGGCAGGGGGATCGGAACCGTTTGGAACAGATTAGCAGTTTCGGGAGTATAGACATTTTAATAATATTCACCCTGCCCAAACCATGAGAAGTCACCCCCCCCCCCAGACCCCCAGACATCGAGAAATATTAGCCAGCAGAGGTTGGAAGTTGCACTCATACAGGTGTGACAGATCTCTAGGAATTTTGATCCCCAATACGAAATCTCCCTCTCAGGCCAAGAGAAGGAGTAGTTAGATTTGATGGCCTGGACAGGGGGTTGTTAAGAGAGATATTCAAGGCTTCTGATTTTGAGTAATTAATTTATAGTTAAGACCATAGGCTGAATTTATCCAACTCGGACAGCAAGGAGGGGAGGGATATAAAAGGCTCTTCAGATAAATCAATAGATCATCTGTGAAGGCCGAGCACTTAAGCTCCTGCCCTCCAATCATGATGCCTTGTATCCGGGTTGGATCGCACCGCGCCAGCAAATTTTCCCAAAAATTTAGGATTTTACAATAGGGGCGACAAGGGGCATCCCTGCCTAGTACCATTACGTATGTCATGGGGCCAGATAGCGCACCATTAACTTTAATTCTCGCCGAGGGGTTTTGATAAAGCGCTAATATTTTGGCGGTAAAGATTGGGCCAAGTCCCATGTGCTTGAGGGTATCGGTCAGAGAGTCCCAAGAAAATCCTGTCAAAAGCTTTTTCAGCATCAAGAGACAGGATCATCAAGGTTCCCCCATGCGACTGAGCAAAAATGAATAACGTCCAATGTCTTCAACGTGTTGTCCCTAGCCTCTCGCTCGGGGTAAAGGGCCCACCTGTTTCCCGGGTGAATCGGGTTTGACAGAGTGGATTAAAGGCGATTCGCCAATAATTTGGCATAAATTTTGAGATCCACATTGAGAAGGGAAATCGGTCTATAGCTGCCACAAACCGCGGGTCCTTGCCCGGTTTGGGCAGCACTGTGATATGGGCCGCAGAGGCCTCCTTGGGAAAGGGGGAGGAGACAGAGACAACGTTGAAAGCATTCAGGAGGACTGGGGAGAGTGAGTGGAGCAAGGTTTGGACAAAATTTCTGGGTAAATCCGTCTGCCCGGACTTTTCCCACTGGGGAGATCCCTAATGGGCAATTCTAACTCCCCTGCCGAGAAAGGGTCCTCTAGCTGCCGGATGGTGTCATCCGGAAGTGTCGGGAACGGGGAGAGAGGTTCCCGCCCCAAGGACGGTGGAGGAGGTCGACCACCGGAGAGATTATACAACTTGGAGTAGAATAGATTAAACTCCTTGGCAATCTGGGGGGTGGATTTTGACCAGGGAGCCTGCGCTATTTTTAATACTAGTGACCAAGGATTGCGCTGTTCTGTTCCCATTGCCCTTGCTAAGAGCCGACCATTTTTTATTCCCTATTCAATAGAACCTGCTTCGACCCTTTTGCAATAGTCTACCCAAGAGGCTTCAAACAGTAGACGGACCTCCATTCTGGCCAGCAGCAAGTCCTGCAGCACGGTGCTGGAGAGGGCCTGTTTGTGTAGGAGCTCAAGCGAGGTTACCCTTTGCAGCGCCCGCGCAATAGCTGTTGTCCGAGCCTTTTTAAGGCGGCTCCCGTGCTTAATCAGGATTCCACGGAGAACGCACTTCAAGGCTTCCCATTGAAGAAGAGGCGAAGTGGGGTCAGCAGCGTGGTCCCCCGGAAGTGCTCAACAGTCTGCCTGAGCCCCCCGCCAAACACACCAAAATCCAGCAACAAGGACTCATTAAGTCTCCAGGGTCGGCGGTGCAAGAGGAAAGGGACATGCAGGGATATAAAATGGGGGCATGATCAGACCACAGTACAGTCCCTATGGAGGAGGACTGCAGCCACAGAAGCGCACTGTGCTGAAGCAAAATATAGTTGATTCTACTGTATGTGTTATAGGGTGCGAATAAAAGCTGTAGTCCCTATCAGATTTGGGTGTTGAAGCCGCCATCCTCACTAGCTGGGAAATTTCAGAAGGGCCTCTTAACCACGTTTAATGGCCGAATATGCTACAGAGGAACGCCCATTAGAGTTGTCCATGGTGGGATCAAGGGCAGGTTGAAGTCCCCACAAAACAAGATGGTGCCCCTGGGCCCCTAGTGCAACTCGTCCAGGACCTTCAACAGGAAAGTGACCTGTCCGTAATTCGGAGCAAAAAACATTGACAAATTGTAAAAACCAGGCCATTGATGTTAGGGACTAAGATGAGATATCTGGCTCCGGATCAGCTATGCATTCTACAACCCGATGGGCCAAAGACTTGTGGATGGCAATAGCCACCCCTCTAGTCTTGGAGTGAGGACCGTTAGCAAAATGCCACTGGGGGAATATCTATCTTTAATTGAAGGGGGGTGGTCAGTTTTAAAATGCGTCTCTTAGAAACAGACTATGTGGGCTTTATGTCGATGAAAGTGGTAGAGGACCTGAGAGCGCTTCCTAGGGGTGTTGAGGCCCTTGGCGTTGAAGGATGCCAACTTAAGGTCTCCCATTGTGCTTAAAAAGTTGGCACGCGCCGCGCGCCTCCAGCATCCAGCGGGGGACAGGTGGGGAGGGGGAAAAGTGAATGAAAAGAAAACAGGCAGGAGAGGGGTGCAGGAAGGTAAAACCGGGAAAACATAAAACTCCCGCACACGGAACTACGAATAATCTTAAGAACCAGGAGAACCAAGAGGCCCACATGTGGCCTAAGGGCAATCCAAACCCTACTCGGGGAACGTGCATGACAGGCCTGCCATAGAAGCCGCTCCCACACAATAATGAACAACACTGATGAAAGAGAATCCAAAAACATTGCGATAAAGGCATAAACAGCAAATACCATCCTACAATCTTAACCAGCAAAGGTCTCACATTGCTCCCGAATTAAGCCAGGGAAAGAATGAAAATAACATAACATTCCTCAATAGTGTTCCTAAAAGGGAAGAGAGAGGGGAGAGAGAGGGAACACCTGCAAGACCTATATAGCTGATAAGCGAAACCTGTAAGGCAAAAACGTTAGAAGGGACATCAGTTCGAGTCTCTCAAGTGCCTGCAGCCGAGTTGGGAGAAGGGCCCTTGTCGGTGACTAGGTACGTTTTAAGCATACGAGAGCCCTTGGGGCGAGGTCTCCTGGGCGGCAGACCTCTGGCATCTGTAGGGAAACCAGGAGAATATACCACGGCAGCAGCACCCCCCCACAGACCCAATGGGCCAATCAACAAGGGTTGACATCGGGAATTTAAGTCCCGCATAAACGTTGGTAAGTCCTCAGGGAAACGGAGAGTATAGGTACGTTCTCACGGCGGACGATAGGGCAAAGGATATCCCCATCTATAGGGAATGCTTCTTTCCTTCAGGACGCCAAGAATGGGTTTCAGCATCGCCCGCTGTGCCAACGTGTGACGAGACAAGTCCGGGAATATCTGCAACGGATGGCCCTGATATGCCAGGGATTGACGGGATCGGGCCTTCTGAAGAATCTCCTCCTTAAGAACATAAAGTGGACTCGACAACTACATCACTTTGGACGTTGAGAATCCTTGCTGGGAGGGCGCAGGGCTCTATGGACTCGGTCCAGCTCTATTGGGGATTTGGGTCACAGTCCAGGGTAGTATTTAAGACTTGTGATATGGGTAAAAGTAGAGAGCCGAGGCAGGCACCGACTCTGGGAGGCCTCGGGTCCGAAGGTTATTCCCTCCCCCCTCTGTTCTCCACATCATCAAGGTGCTGTTTGAAGGGGAAGCAATTGAGATGAGTGTTTTTTGCCACCACTCCCTGCAAAGCGGAAAGAGAAGTGGAAGAAGAATCCTGAGCCTGCTGGAGACTGTCCACCCTGTTGGTCACCGCTGATAGGTCAGAACGAACCTGAGAAAGTTCCTTCCTATACTCATCCAGGAGCCGTTTTGTCATAGAAGAAATGTCCTGTCTGGTGGGGAGATCCTTGTGTAAGACTTGGAGATCTGCCAGGGTTATCGGCTGGCTGGCCCAGCGGATGGTTTAGCATGATCAGAAGCAATTCCTGAAGATGGGGCATGAGGCACCTTCGCGGGAGAGCCAGAGATAGAGCAGAGGTCCACTGACTAGAGTGGGGGCTGTTGCACCCCTGTGAGGGAGAGGCCACTAGGAGGTCGGCATGTGGAGAGTGGGTGGACATGGTGGTGGCCCGCGCGGGCTACAATGACGAACGCCCTCCTACAGGACTGTCTGCATGAGCTCGGCCAGAGTCAGCCCCCCAGGACGATCCCGTGGACCAAGGGGAGGAATAAGGGCCATGACCCCTGTCAGGGGCGGCATTGGGGCCACCTGAGGTGCAGGAGGCGGAAGATGTCCAGTCCAAGGACCCCCACTGTGCTGCCAGGGGATTGGTTGCATCCCCAGAGACTCCTGCAGTCAGGGAGCCAGCCTCCACATTGAGTGGGGAGTCCAGAATGGGGGGTCGGTCTGTAGAGACACCCCTGTGGGAGACCCAGAGAGAGGCAAGGCCCTGGAGATAGGAGCCTCATAATCATCAGCCAGCAGCCTAGAGGATTCCCCCCTTAAGCTGACTGATAGGGGAGAGTTGGGGCATAACTCACTGTTTGGACGGCCGTCCACTTGAGGAGTGCAGGAGTCCGTCTACGACAGGGAGCCTGCAAGGCCCGAGGCGCCTCTCCGGTCCGCTCACAGCTCCGTGCGCGTCACAGGGCCGTGACACAGATGCGTAGGCAGTGGCGCAGGCACAGCTGCGGCAGACAGCGGAGCCGGCTGTGCTTCCGGAGCGGCATGTGGCGGTGATCCAGTCTTCAGCCTCACACCAGGAGAGGCCGCGGCAGGTGAGGGAGACGGACACATGTCCCGCGGGTCCGGGCTTACAGAGGAGGCCGCAACCGGCGCCAAGATGCCGCGAGCATGGTGAGTGTAGCGGCCAGCATCCAGGCGTCCCAGAGTGGCCAGAGATTCAGGTAGGAGCTCGGTGAGCTGTGCCCCTCTTCTCCTACGGGCCGAGCGGGTGGATGGAGTCTCTGTGGGGATTAGCGCGGCCCGGCGGGTCTCTGAAGCGGCGGTGTCCTGTCGGCCATCTTGGGACCCACGCTCCATCGGGGCCTCGGGAGGCATTAGGGCCGCATAACGGCCGAAATATTGGCTGATGTCCCCTTGGACGGGTGGAGGATCAGCAGGAGGACCAGTTTTGCCTTTTTTGGAGGATTTGCCCATAGTGAGCAGGCGGATGGCGGCGGATTCTCAGGGAAGATCCAGGGAGCTCAGAGCAGAGCGACTTCACGCGGCCATAGCAAACCACGCCCCCTGCTGAAGGAGAATTTAAAAGAGAACTTGTCACATATGTTATGCGCCCCTTGCTGAGGGCAGCACAAGCTAGTGTAAGACCTGATGTTTCCAGTACTGTGCCCCTTATTCTGGAAGATGCTGGAGTTTTAGAGCATTTACCCTTCAAATCTTATTGATGAGTAGGTGTTAGCCCCGCCCACCAAAGGCTATCCCCGCCCATTGGCAGTTATTCTCATATTTCTGCCTATTCAAAATAATAGCTTTATCAGTTGAAGTGGGCAGGGCTAGCCTCAGATTGGCGGGGTTTGAAAAAAACTGACTCTTTGAATGACTCTTCGAATGACTCTTCTGGCTGAAAACTGCAGATTTGAGCATTAAATACACTAAAACTACAGTATCTTACAGAATAAGGGACACAGCGCTGGAAACAGCATGTCTGACATTAGCTTGATCTGCCCTCAGCAAGAGGGGCATAACCTATGTGACAGGTTCTCTTTAAATATATATAGGATTACAATGCAACAACCACACAGGTTATAAAAATAAGATTGGCGGGAGTCTAACCTCTGTACTATCCATCTTTGCCAAGAATGAGAGGTACTTAGTCCTCACTGCCATGTGCAGATGAGGACAATCATAAACTGTCTGCAGTTCATACATACAGGCTCAGTCTAGTGCCAATACAACAAGTCTGGCTCAGGCACCACCTTTAACTTGGTCTGGCTGTTCTAACTGTTCTGCTCCAAAGTTTGATGTAAAAGAATCATAAATGTGTCTAAATCTATGAATGTGGTGTGACGCCCCCAGAACGCCCCAAATCGTTGAGCATTAAAAAGTGTTGTGCAGGCGCTTATCCCGCCAAAGTTTGGAATACAACAATTCATACATCTATAGAACAGCTCTATTAAAGCTTTTTGACACCAGATAACTGGCACAACCCCGTTTTTACATGTCGCCCTATGTGTCTGAAAAAATCAGCCCTTTAGTATTTCTGTAGAGGACACAGGGGATCATGTACTGCTAATCAGGAAGATGTTTGAAGAGGTTGGAGTTCACAAAGGGGTGCAGGTTGAATGACCTACAGCAGATTGAGCAGAGTGGAGAGGTTTCCACTGTATTCAGTTGTCTTGAAGCCAAGAAGTGAGAGAGTAAAGTGGGGAGATGGTTGATCTATTGGGACACACTATTTATTTTTGTCTACACCACCTTTTAACAGTATGCAATCAGCTCCCTTGTCGCCTCTAGCGGCAGGTGCACATAGTCATACTGTTATCTGTTAAATATATGTCTAAGTAGAAAAACTGAAAACCAGGATCAGAAGAGCTTAATTCTTCTAACTATAAAAATACATGAAAAATAATCAGCACAGGATTTTAAACCCCTTTTATGAAACCTAACACAAAGGATTTAAAAATCAGATATTTATTTTTAAAAAAGAATAGCATATGATGTTGCTCATGTTACCTAGGGCTGCAGGCAAAATAATTGACAGCATGCAGTATAATTAGGTACTATGGTGTTCTATGAGCATAACACAGAAAACAGCTAATTTGGGGCTTATATGTGTTTATCACTAGATCACAATATTAAACGGTTTCAGTTGAACATAAACAACCCCTTGTAAAGCTGTTGTCTGCAAATAAGACACAGTTTCCCAAATTCTCTTTTCAAGACCATATTTTTACATTAAAAGAGATTAAACTATGTTCCTTTGGATTTTTAACATCCAGTATCTATTTGCTCTTATTTTCAGCATCAGGACCACATGTACTGCAGGTATTGAAATGATAGCTGAACTTTTTGACAGGAAGCTGTTAAAAAGAAGAGGTTTGAAGAGACAAACATAGAAAGAAGATGCATCCACAAAGATGCTGAAATACAGTTTGTAACAAATTAGACTGATTTGTTTGAAAATGTTACGGGGAACCAGAATTTGAGACAGGCTTGTGAGAGGTGGTCCCTATGCACTTGAACAACAGCCAGAATGTGTCCGAGCAAAACATGGGATGAGAGCAGTGCTTTTTGTCCACATTTGTCTTAGGGTGCATTCACACAGTGAGTTTTTTGGTGCATTTATGGTCTGTTTTTGGATGCATTTTTTGTGCAGAAATGTACAGCATTAATTGCTGTGCCTTTCTGCATAAAAATGCATCCGAGAAATGCATGAAAATAACGCACTGTGTTAATGCAACCTTATAATGCTGATGGCCTTGTGTAGAGCCCTTGTTTTTTTCATCATATAAGATATACCATTTTAACAGGATTTGGTTCCAGGAACCTCAGAAGACATGGAATAAAGAAGAGTATACTGTCCATAGACTATGAAAAAAGGTGAAGCTTGAGAAGATTGCAAACTCTGTCCATGGTAGCAGATTCACCCGGTTATGCTGCTGAGGAAAGAAACGCTCCAGAATTTAATTTATTTACTGAATTACCAATGATTGGCTGAGGAAAAATCTAACTTGAACTTTAATAAATTGCAGGATGCACACCAGAATGTGGATGTAAACTGAACTACTTTTTAGGAACAATGTGCTCAGTGAGCCAGTTGAGGCCTAAAATATATTCAATGAATGAGTCGAATAAGATAGCTACAGGAGGAAGTCCAATAAAATAAGCTCTTTTGGAAAAATGGTCAGCAACCATCCAGATGCCAACCACCTAGATGCTCCCTGGCAAGACAATGATGCCTGTGCCTGGTGATGTGGTCAGGTCATCTAGCACAAAGACCATGCTGATGTAAACAATTATGAATGGTCTGATGTGACACTTGGGTGCCTCTCATCTCCCTTAAAGAGGTTTTGCAACGATGTAATGTTGACGTGGGATCCTCCAAAATGGGAATTTAATCACTTTTCTAAATATATGTGATTACAAAAAGTGAAGAATGTGAGAGCTACAGCATTTCTCAGTCCCTCTTAGTTTCCTGAAAGTTTAAATTAGAAAAGACCAGGACTGACAGAAGCTGATCTGGCCACGCTTGCATGTTTGCATTTCTTATCTGATGACAGGGAACATGAAGGAGCTTGCAAGGGACTGGAGAGAAAAAGCAGTGAATCAGCCTATGTCTTTTATATAGAATCCACTGATTTTAATGGTTTGAGTAAACATTGCAGACTCTCATTTCTATGCTCACCCCCCCCCCTCTCACCCCTTCAGCCGTTCATGACTCAGCATGCTTTGTTTATCTTCTCACCTGAGCAGATAAGAGGTAAGGAACTCACTTCCTGGCAAAACCCCTTTCAATATTCCTGGAATTGTGTGGCATTCATTGTCCAGTTCTGCAGGGCATTGTTTACACTGAAGCAGTCATCAGTGTGTGATGGAGCAAAAGGACGTCCACTTCTTTGCCTTTCTGTGACTCTTAGGGCCACATATATGAACCTGTTTAGGTCTAAAACAAATTTTTTTGCCCATACATTACTATGAGTAAAAGAGTGAGTTTTAGACCTAAACAAACTGTGGCCCTTACAGTCTCTATGTATCTCTGTTGTAACCTGCTGATGATACTCTGTGACACTATAAGCTCAGTGGCTACTTCCGTCTAACAGCATCCTACTTGAAGCCTCGCAATGGTCAGTTACTGTTGATCAATTGCAAGATGTTGTCTCAGTCTCATGATGTCAAAATGTGAACAGCATGATGAGGAAGACTGTTTAAATCCCAATTCAAATTGATCCCCTAAATTTTTTGGGTGATTCAGGGATTACCTGTTGTGAATTTTGCCATTAAGCTCCTTATTAGAGATCAGCAAATTGTGCAAAAGATACTGAAACATTGAACATGTGCATTCTAAAGGTAAGAGATGATCTCATTTAGTTCATTTAAAAAAAAATTCAAAAATTTTTATGTTCATCCTGAAATTCTAACCAAAAGCCAAATATCCCTAACTTTTTGAATAGTGTATGGTTTACTCTCCTAGAGGCACTGCAGAACCATGTGAACACATTTACTTTAAGAGTTAATGTTTGACAAACACAAAGATTTTTATCCGGGTACAAACACAACCAGGGAGGTCCTAAAAAATTTGGGGTTTAAAAATTCTTGAAACAATGGGCAATTGCCGAGCTCAAAAGACATAGCAGGTGCCTCAGTTTCATTGAAATATCTTTTCCACTTTAAAGGATAAAAAAGCTCAGTGAACAAAGGCAACTGATACTTATTTTTGATCAATATCTTGTTTGAGCCATGGTAATCACTAATAGGGTACAATGAGCTATTCTTTATATACACACACATACACATATTTTCCATCCAGTGAAAAAAGCTTTAAAATAAGTCCTCAGGTTAGGTTCTCTTGTAATGGAGCAGTTGCTGGAAAGAACAAAGGATGACTCTGCCATGGGTAGGTGTAATTTTAAAAAGCTGGTCTACAGTGCAATCAGAGGACCTGAGCAGGATGGATTTTGGCCTCTAGTTTACTAGATACATGCTACAGGAATTACCACCATAAGTAAACTTTTAAAAGTTCCAATCGACAACTGTTAATATTTATGTTTTAATGATAAGCCCAGAAGCAGTGGGCTAATGGACCTCTGTTTGACTGGGTAAGCAGACTACCAAGCAAACTGGTTTTACTTGAAACTATCCATCTAATCATTAAGGGGGTTGAAAATTTCTTTAAGGGGGTTTTCAGAATAAAGGACATGAAAAAAAACTTTAAATTTAGATGCCCTTACAAACGTCTTTATTCACATTTTCCTTACTTCGTACTTTACACTGAATCCAGTCGGTCGGATCCCTCCTCCTTCATTTCACTGGGTAAGAGCTCATTTACATTCGTTCTGCCCCCAGTCGCTGTTTTCACGGAGCGCTTTCCCTGCCTTTTCCCACCAAATAAGGGACCGGGAAACATTTTCACTCTGAAAAGGGCCCAGAAAAAAAGAAAAACACACGGACTTATATAACGGAAACAGCAAAATTGTGTCCATCCCTGCCCTCCTGCAAAAGGGAATCTGTGCCATTCATAAAACGGTTTCAACTGTAACAAATCCCAGCTTGAAGAAAATTGCTCAGTCTAATTGAATGCAGCAGTGGTAGTTTTGGGGGTAATTGTGGTAATTGTAACTGCAATTAATTGAAAATTTAAAGACCTCCATTTACATGATAAGCCGCCGCCATTTTAGATAAAACGATTCACAAAACATTTTGACGCTGACATTTTCATAAAAAAACATGGTTTTTTAGCTAGGAACATCAGTTTTTGACTTTAAAAAGGCATAAATTTGTAAAACCACAAATGGGGGCAGAAGACCTAAAATTTTCTTTTCCAAATACTACTAGGTGAAATTTTTTATTTGGGGATTAATGTTTTAAAACTATTTAATAAGCTGCAGCATATTGAAATGATCCTGTTAATAGTAATAAAAGGCACACCTTATGAACCCCCTTTTGGGTTGGGAACAAATGAAGCTGAATCCTGTTTTAAAAGTTAGAACCACCTTTTTTTAATGAAACCCCTAAGCATTTAAAAGGGCTGTAAATTAAATAAAATTGTTCTGACAAATTTGACGGATCCAACGTTGTCTTTTGATCTGAAACTGACGGCCCAAAGCCGGAGATAGTTTCCACAACATTTGGTGTTTCGCCCGGGTTCAAGATACCCAAGGACGAGGACAACAGAAAAAATTGGAAGCGGGCTTGACGGGAGAACCCGTTATTCGCCAGAGGGGTGAGTTTACACCTTAATATCGGTTTTCTCTCAAAAGCTTATTCGGGGCTCTGTTTCCAAGAAAGGGACCTTGTTTGATATTGAATTTTTAAAATTTAAAAAAATTAAACTGTTTCCCTTCCATGATCGTAAGTATTAACCGGGTTAAAGGGTTATAGAATTATAGACTTATTAGATTTAATAAGTTAAAGTTATATGTGTTTTGCTTTTGTTTAAATTAAAGATTGACTTTTCGGGAACTGGGGTTTGTATATACAAGTCCAAATTGGCAGTTTTCTCTCTCTCTGTTTTTTGCTTAGGTGCACCTCCATTTTGTGGTGAGAAATATTAAAATATTAGTGCTTTAATAATTGATTTTTTAAAATTTCTTGGGGGACTATATTGAGGGTAAAAACTCTTTTAGGTTGCATATATATTGTTTTCTGATTCATGAATACAATTTAGTGTAAGTAAATGTTTTCACAACAAGCAACGTATACGGGTATAAGATAAAAATTTAATTAGTAAATAGTTTTTTTTTTTTTTGATTGTATTGTGTTTTAAAAGAACAAAAGGCATTACACAATTTTTCCATGATTTTTCAAATTTAAGCGATAGGAAAAAATTCACTAAGCACAGGGTTTTGGGAGTGAAGAAAGAGGAACATTTGTAACAAATAACCACTGGTTGATCTGACAATCCTTTTTTTTTTTTTTCCCCAGTAAAAAACTTTGAAAAAGTAAAGGGAACACTTGCAGAAAAGAGAGTTCTTTCCTGCAAGATCCCAAAGAAAAGGGGGAAAATCAATATGTTTTGATAAATCAAAGCCCAAGACTAATTTTTAAAAACATAGGAGTAAATGTACACCATTTTTTGGAAAAATTGGAATTTGTTATCCTGAACGCCAAAAATGAAGGAAGGGAAAACCTTAGAGTTATTAATAATAACTTATTGGTTTGTAAGAAAAAAAAAGAAAGAGAGATGTGTTAAATTTGGATAATGGGCAGAGCACAAAAAAAGCTTCAAAAAAAACCTAGATAACACATTTTAACCCCAAACAGCCCGCAAAAAATTCCGCCATAGCAAAAACAGAAAAAACCACAACTTTAAATGACAAAACTACAAGACGATGACACCTTCACTTGTCTAGTGCTATTAAAAAAAACGCATTTTGACAAAAAAACAAAACTGAGCATTTTAAAAAAGGGCAAACAAGCCACTGACACTGACCCCAGCCTTCAAAGTGGAGACTTCACTAAGACCCCCCAAAACATCAGAGTTTAAACACTAGTCCACCAAACCCCCTTTCTCGCCTATGGCTTCATCACCTTATTTGCAGTCCCACTTCTGGAATCTCCTAGGATGGACAAAAAGAGGGGGGTCAGGGGATACATTAAAGGGAAAAAAAACACACATTGGGAGATAATTCCTCACTCACGGGCACATTCACTCCCCGCCCCACATAAAAAACATCATAATTTGCTATTACATCCACCACATATGAATACTTTTCTAAGCCTTTAATGGGAACGGGATACACTAAAATTTGACACCTCGAAACATCTTAGAAGGGGCAGGAAAAACGTAGGGGATCAAAAGGAGGGAACAAAAAAGCAAATCCAAACAGACAATACAGGCCCCAAAAGGAAGGAATGGACCAGAGAAAGCCATATACGCCAAGATTTGTTGGGCCAAAAAGAAATGGGAGATTATAAAAAAAAAATCCAAAAGAAGTTTGGGAATTAACCATAAGATGTTTTAACTCAAAAATATGATAGGACGGGAAAGTAATGCAGTTTTTCCCGAAAAATTTACCCCTGCAAAAAAAACCTTTTTAAAAAAACACTGCTTATGGGGAGGACCCACCCAACTTCTCAACCCTAAAAATAGCCAATATTATTTAAAAAATATTTTTGAGATTTAAGAAGAGGCAGACTGGAAAGCCAAAAAGATATTCAGCAAGGGCCCAAGGAATCTGTTGGGAAACCACCACATTTGGGAAAATTTTTAAAGAAAACAGGGTGATCGTAAATTTAAAAATGAAAAGTTGCAAGCCTTACTTACCAAATTTTTGTACAGGGTTTGCTTAAACATTTTAAAGCCAGGTTAACCTTTCAAATTCCCAATTGGAATCACAAGCAGGGGAGATATTCCAGAAATCTTTATGCCCATGAAGTTAATTTAGAACAGGAAAAACTAAAAAAAGAGGAGAAATTGATGCTTTTAAAAAATTTAATGAAAAGGAGACGTTTAAAAAAAAAACCGAGAAAGGAAAATATTTAAATCCCAGGGGTAGGGTAAAATTTAATACTTTTTTTCCCACCCGGGCACATCCAATTTCTATTCCCCTTACGGGTTTTTCCAAAGGGGACTTACTTTTTTTCAATTTTTTCAAAGTTGGGCATTTGCCGGGAACTGCCAGCACCTAAAGGAACGGCAAACCAGACCATAGCCAGAAGGACTTCACAGACTTGGAACTGAAAAACCCCAAAAACCAGGGTTTTGACGCTTTTTTACTTTTCACACCTAACCGCTTTTTCACAGGACCTTTAAATTACTTGTAGGTGGGGGAGAACAAGTCCCTTTCCTATCGAAAAAACCTGGTTTATCTCTAATTAACAATGATTTTTCTTCCACTCCCCCGAAAAGTGTATCGCATATTGTAAGTGGTAAACTAAACAAAATCCAAAACACAAAGCCTTATCAAAAAAGGGGCCCCTCACTACAGAACATTCTTTCACATTCCGCAACCCCCCCGCTCATTTTTACGGGGAAAGGGGGACCTTCCGTAAGCTTGGATTAAAATTTTTTTGTACACCATGGTATTCACATCAATTTCCCATTGAAATACAGAACGCGGTATACCTGCTGTATGCGGGGAAGGGTTAAGACCACCAGAAAAGAAGGAGCCATATTAGACCCAAATTTCGTCCATGCTACAGAACATCCTGAACATCTGGGGGAATAGATTCTACAAAGTGGGGCAGATAGCAAACATTCCCCCTGTACAATTTAATTGAAACCCAATTGCATTGCCACACAAATCTCGTACCCATTAAAGCCAGAAGCTAAAGGGAAAACGCCAACAATTAACCCCTTAAAACAAGGGAGTTATTACAAGGCCCCAATACCATGTAACATCCCAACCCCCAAATCAAAAAGAGTGGGAAAAACAATGGAGCTCTGCAAGTTTTAAAGGTCATCATGAAGTGGGTACCTTTGAATGCTGTTGTTCCGTCTCCGGAAACCCAAAATCTAAGCAGGCCCCCAAGGACAACACATTTTCAGTCTTGGATTTATTTCACATTTTCTCCACCCAATCCCCAGACCACAATACTTGTTTGCATTACCTACAGAGGTCTCATTTTTACTTGGTGTCGTTTACCCCAAGGTTTTTTAAAATTTACCTACCATTTTCAGTCAGCACTACACCCGAATTTGGGGGGGGTACCCACAGTCAATCCACCCAAAATTCTAATTTTTGATTTTTTTATTTTTTCAATAAACAAAAGAAACAGCCTAGTGGGACACACAAGCCCGCTTTAATTTCTTGCAGACAACGGACACAAAAGTTTTTCCCAAAAAAAAAGTTCAACTTTGTAGGGAAAAAATGACTTACTTGGGCCTGCCTTTTCCCAGGCCAAGACACTTTCTACCAGACAGAGTACGGCATACAAAAATTGGGCATTCCCTTTAAAAAAAAAACGACTGAGACATTTTTGGGGGAAAGTAGGATACTGTAGGCAATTGGATACCAAGCTACTCCTTGTATGCCCTCCACTTTATGCCCAACTAAAGATTCTTGGCGACCTTTTACACCCTGAAGGAAAAGGGTGGCTTTTTAGGGGCTCAAAAGAGCTCTTCTTCCGCACCGCTCTAGGCTTACCTGCATTCAAAACCCTTTCCCTTTTACGCCCGGAACCCAAGGACATGCCCCAACCCTATTGACGCAGAATTTTATAATGAAGCAAAAGACCAGTACTACTATATGGTCAGTTAGATCCATTCAAAAAGGAATCATCTGCCTTAGGGCCGAGCGCTTTCCTTTGCTGTAGAGAAAAATGCCGAATTGGTAGTGCAATTTTGAATGTCTGGGTTCCCCCTTCTTTATGCACCCCTGAATTGTCACTACTAAACGGTTACCACAGACTTTCAAGATGGAGTTAGCGCTCCCCAAAAATCACACCGCCTACACCTGCTCTAAATTGAACCCTCTACATTTTTGCCACATGGGGTTTAGAGAGAGGAGGATTGAGGAGAGACCCCCCGGGGCAGAAAACATTTGGGGGAGCGGGGACCATGATTGTTTGGCGATACCCAAACTAAACCGCCCGCCCAATTTGAGGGGGAACCACTTATAACCCAACTTAATACTGTATGTAGAGCAGTTTTCACGAAAAAAATGAACACACATTAACCCCTGATATGCTGGTAGAATGATTATACTACTGTTCCCCTGAAAATTTTTGATCCCCCCACTGCCCAGCGACTGATTATTAGCCCTTATTTAAGGCTTTGAACTGTCGAAGGGAAAACAGAAACATTTACACTGATTCACGGGACCCTTTGCGTGGGTTTATGATTTTTGGTAAATAAGGGAAAAAGAGAAACTTCTTGACGCTAAAGGTTTTCCCGTGAGTTATGCAAAAAAATCTCTAAGTTGTTTGGGAAACCATACCCTTCCAAAAGAGATAGCAGCATAAAGGTCAAGCTCAACTTCCAGCCATGATCCAATTGCACGGGAAACCACAGAGCTGACATGGTTGCGAAAAAGGAGCAAGTAAAATACCTTGTTTTAACATGAGTCTGTAAAAACTGATTTGTTTCATTTCCTCTTTTAAAATCTGAAAACTTTCAATCCAATTGTTCTCCACAGGAAAGGACCGATGGAAGGGATAGGGTCACCCGAATTCTAGGCCTATGGACGAAGTGAAGGTAAAAACCCGTGGCCCCAAAATCTCTTTTGGGCCCCCGCTAGCGGGAAACTGCGCACGGGTTAACCCATTTTGGGAAAACACGATGCGAAATTTTGGGTTTTTACAACGGGGTTTCACCAGGGTTCACTGAATAGCTAAAAGAAGGACTCAGGCCTGCCAGGTTTTGCCTCCCGCAGAACGCTGGGGGACAGTGAGAAGCCCACCTTTACACCTCCACAAAAAACGGGCCTTCCCAAACCTGCGGGAATTCATCAACTACCAAAGGTGGGGGCTTTTACGTATTCTTGGTTTGTGTTGATCAATTTTTAGGGTGGATAGAAGCGTACCCCCCTTCACACAACGGCTCCACACTGCTGCGAAGATTGCAAAGAATTGTAGCAAAAGGTATTTCCCAAAATATATCAAATGACAGGGACCCCCCTTCACTGGTAAGTATTCCAACCATTTGTACTATGATTGTATGGCAGCAGCTCCACTCTCCGACCACCGGAAGCAAAGGAATGGTCAGAGACAAACGTCCCTAAAAGGAATTTTCTAAATGTTGTAAGGAAACGGTATTGGGTGCCAGATGCTTTACCTCTTTTTTAGGACATGCCACACCCCAAAAGGGGGCTACAACTTTCACCTATGAAATTTTGTTTGGAAAATTGCCTAATCATTTTACTCTCCACCTCCAGAAACCAACACTCACATTTAAAAAGTTTTTTAAAGGGGACATGTACTACAACTGCAAAAAACAATTGAAAACTTTCATCGCAAGTAGGGACCGCGCCGTTTCCTACTTTTGCTTGTCACAGCATCAAACCGGAGACTGGTTATATTCGTAAGTTCTTACGTTCTGGTTCTCTTTTCGAAAGGGGGATGGTCCATACCGGGGTTTTGAGACAACCCCTTCAAGTGTGAAAGTACAAGGAAAAAGGAACTTTATCCACGCAACACACTGCAAACGTGTAAAACCCCTCACCAAAGACCCCGAAGCCCACGGTCCGGGTTCCAAACCAGGAATGAAAAAGAAAATCCTGAGTTCCACGGCTCCCCAAGTGGCTTTTTTCCATAAAACACCACAATCCGCTGGGGTTTTCGAACGATACCCCTTCTAAAACCCTTTTTATCGCCGAAAAAAAAGAAAACAAAGAGCCCCCTTCTATTTAATAAAATACTTGGCCCCAGCCCAGCAAAAACTTTGGGTACATTATGGGAGGGTTTGGTGGTTGTTATTCTTTTTATCGCCTTTTCACAGAACCGATTGGCTCGCAAGAGCGAAGATTACTAAAGATAACATGGGGAGGAAAGCCTACAGGTAGAGGAGGGGCAAAATGTACTCCAGGACCCGAAGAGCACATCAATTAATAAAATTTCAAATCATTATTTTAACCTAATGGTACAGGGTAGATGCTAATATGTGTTTTTGATCAGATGGGAAACAACAAAGGGTTTAAAGAGACTTAAAAGAACAATTACAAGAGGGGAAACGGGAAAAAAAATTATCAAAATGCACAACACCCTAGCTAAACGTACAGGCTTACAAGTTGCTGGGTTTTCACACATTTACCTTACCCACAATCAATGCCTTTCATTGCCACCCCTTCCCTATTGAAGGCCTTTTAAGGAAAATGACACTTACACATTCCAATAATCTAGTCTTTTCAATTTAAAAACACAAAAACGCCCAACCCAAATTTTCAGGGTGGGCTTCCCCTCCATGGTGGTTGCAAGGGGATCTCTCAAAGATAAAACCCCAAACTCTTTTCCCCCATGTGGAACTGGTTCAACACCCCCAGATGAACAGGGGGAAACCTACAAACACAGGTTAGGGTACATTCCCAAGATTTAAAAACATTTTAAGAAGTGTTTCCACAAACCATCCCTTTTGGAGTAGGCACCATCTAAGCTCAGTATTTACAGGCTCACTTATCAAATCAGGATAAAGGCCCCTATACATTTGTTTAAAAAATAAACGGATCAGAATTTTACTCAGTAAACCCTGAGTTGCAAGGACCCAAAAAAAAAGGCCTTCTCCAAGTAACTGGTTCCATCCCCCAAGTACAACCCCTTTTTTGGGGAGCATCAGAGATGCATAAGGTTATTTACAAATTTTGGGGGCAACTATCATACTTCCAGACAACATTTATTATGAAGTGGATCATTTGCATACAAAAATTTTTCCCAATAGTGGGGTGGGCACATGTACTAGCAAATTTTACAATGGGACATGGTCCTCCCACACGAGGAAATAGACAACGATCAAATTCCAAACATACGATCACAAAAAAAACGGGGGGACCACAAAAATTTGATCAAGTTCAACCAGCCATATCTTTAGCCTTAGTTTTTTACCCCATTTCAGGGGTAATCATGGGATGGGGTAAGCACAAAACATCGGCAGTTAGGAAGCTTTTTTACAACAATACTGAAGATTTTTTGATGCCATTCAAATATTAAACAACCAAAAACCAAATTTCACGCAAAGGTGTTAAATCAAAATCTTGTGTTAGATTTTTTGGACAAACCACGGGGGCAATTTTCATTATTTTTAGGGCCACGCCTACTGAATTAGTAACACAAAATTTTTTAGCAGATAGACTACAACGCACCAAAATCTTTACTAAAGCATTCCGACAGGCCCAAAATCGGCCCACAGGGAAAAAATTTTCCCGTGAATCCACCAATTGGTTTATGGGGATCGTGGGTGGTTCACGGCCAACAAACTTTTCACCCCCTTTTTTTTAAATTTTTTGGGATCATCTGATCTTTAACAAAGGGTTTGGAATACCATAAAAAAGGTTTCAAAGGGACCAAAACGGTCAAAGGTCAAAATATTATAATGTTAATATCAATACGTTGCTAGGAACAACAAGAGACCCCCTTTGAACGAACTCAGGGACTATATATTAAAAGTAAAATAATAATCTTTTAATTAAAAAAGAGAGGAATGTTTTGGAAATTTGGTAATTGTAACGCATATAAGTTGAAAATTAAGACCCCATTTTAAAAATTGTAAGCCCCGCCATTTTAGATGAAACGATTCCAAAAAACCTTTTTACAGCTGACACTTCAGTAAAAAAAACATGGTATTTAAAACTAGGAAAACATTTTTGACTTTAAAAAGGCAATATAAGTATAAACCCCAGAAAAGACAAAAACCTAAAAATTTTTTTTCTCAAAAACTGATTGGTGAAAGTTTATTTCGGTTAATGATTATACATGTTTAAAAACGCACAAAATTTAAATATCCTGATTAATAGTAATTCAAGGCCACCTTTTAATCCCATTGTTGGATCATAATGAAGCTGTACACTGAAAGGATTGTTATTTCCCCCCCCATTTTTTAATGAACACGCCTGAACTTAAAAGGGCTGTAAAATAAAAAAAAGTTCATCAAACCTTTATCTGGATCCAACGCTTTTCATTTGATCGGGGAAAACTGAGGGGGCCCAAAGCCCGGGGATAAATTTCCCAACAGAAAGTATACCGCTCTACAAAAAACCGAAGGGGGCCTGACAAGGGACAGAGGGGGTCTCGGGAGCCACAGAAATAAGGGGGATGATGTCACCCACTGGGGGGGGAAGAAACCCCCTGCTTTCTAGATTTTAGAAGCTAGGCAGTATGAAACAGCCGAACTAAAGAAGCAATACATCCCCTTTAAGTGATTGACTTTGCAAGTGGGTGCACTCCACTAGGAACAAATTTGATTATATGTGAAAGAAAATAACTACAATCAAACAGATTCACAGAATACCTATTTAAGCCTTGTGGCAGTAGCATGAAGGGTGTATAAAGTGGGCTCACTCCTGCCAGCCAGATCCAACCCCGGCCATGTAACAGAATTGTGGCATTTAAATGATCAGTGAATAGGTTGAAGTCCACTGTAGCCCCAGATTGGCTCCCCTGCGAAGCAAACATAGGGTGGCGTTCAGTTGCCATGAAGGCCTCTGTAGCTGACATGTTAGTACACTTATTATACCCGCCCAAAAAAAAT
>JAODAL010049498.1:0-28139 GCA_025379985.1 Phyllomedusa bahiana | reverse complement strand
CTTTTTTTTTTTAGATTTTCATTTTGTATACATTATCCACAGGAAAACAGTAGATGTGACCACGGAAATGCTGATTCTTAATATTGATTCTGATGTTTTCAGAGATATCCCATACGTGGCCCTAGTTCACTATTTGGCTCAACCACAAGCCTCAGAGTAGGAGGAGCACCTACCAGACTCTGGGGTCTCATTTTCATTACGATTTCATTTAGGTACCATTTCAGAATTGTGGACACCCTAAGGTGCTAAAACTTAATAAACACTCCTAAAAAGATCCCATATTGGAAACTAAACTCCTTAAGGAATATATCCAGAGGTGCAGTGAGTATCTAGACTTAACAGGTGTTTCACAATTTTTTTATCATTAAGTTGTGAAAATTAAAAAATATATTTTCCAACCATGCAATTTTAGCTGAAAATATTTAATTTTTACAAATAATCCTGGAAAAAAAGCACCCCACGTTTTGTAATGCAATTTGTTCCAAGTACAGCAGTACCCTATACATGGGATGGGTGTAAACTGCTTTTTGGGTGCATGGCAGGGCGTACAAGGGAGGGAGCGTTATTTGGCTTTTAGAATTCAGATTTTGGTGGGTGCCATGTCGCATTTGCATAGTCCCCAAAGTAGCAGAACAGGTGAAACCTTCCAGAAGTCGCCCCATTTTGGATTCAACACCCCTTATGGATCTCATCTGTATGTGTGTTTGGGTGTATTGTGCATTTTGGTCATACAGGTGTTCCATAGTTTTTTTGGCATTGGGCCATGAAAATGGGAAGAAAAAAATGCAGTTCCGCCATTGTTTTTTGGGGTTCTACTTTACAGCGTTTGCCATGCAGTGTAAATAACAGGATAGCTTTATTATGTGGGTCAATACAATTGTCATGATATAAACTTTATGTAGTTTTTTATGTTTTATTACTTAAACACAAAAGCAATACATTTATAAAAATTTGCATTTTTATGTTGTCCTATTTTGACAGCCATAATTTTTTTTTATTTTTCTGTGTACGGAGCTTATTATGGGCTTGTTTTTTTGATGGATGAGTTGACGTTTTTATTAGTACCATTATGTGTTTCATGAGAATCTTTCATCACTTTTTGTTAAGGTTTTTGTGAGGCATTTGAACAAAATACAGCAATCATGGTAGTGCTTTTAATTTAGATTTTTTAAAGGGGTCCCCTTGTGGTATAAATGACATAGTAACTTTACTCAGCAGGTCTGTACAATTACAGTGATACCCAATTTGTATATTTTTTATTTTTTACTGCTTTTACAGAATAAAAACATTTTTATTTAAAAAAGAAAACACATTTTCGTATCGCCATAGTCTGAGAGACGTAACTTTTTTACTTTTATGTGTACGGATCTGTTTTGGGGTTTGTTTTCTGCAGGATGTATTGACATTTTTATTGGCATAATTTTTTTTTTGGGGAAAAGGCTTTTTGATCGCTTTTAAATCCATTTTTTGGAAGGCAGGGTAAAGAAAATACTGCAATCCTAGTAGTGTTTTTTATTTTTAACAGCACTCACCGTGCAGTATACATAACAAGTTAGTTGATTCGATTACGGCAATATCCAGTTTATATAGTTTTTTTTATGTTGAAGCACTGTAAAAAAAAGTGTTTTTATTGTGAAAAACAAAACATATGCATTGCTGTCTTCTGAGAGCCATAACTTTTATTTTGATTTTTTTTTTTTTTTTTTTGGGATGAACCGACATCTGGTACAACTGACATCTATATGAGTTTTTGATTGTTTTTTACTCCATTTTATGTGAACAAAAATTCTTTTTTTTTTTTTTCACTGTACAGATTAATTAACATGACATATTTATAGGGTAGGTCGTTACACACACGGTGATACCAAATATGTGTGCTTTGTTTATTTGTAAAGGGAAAAGAGTGATGTTCTTGTTTTTATTTTATTTTTCAAATTTAAGTTTTCAATTTTTTGTTACACATTTTTCACTTTTCCCCATAGAGGATTTGTAAGAGTGATCATCACAGACAGCCCGGGAAGTGTTTCTTTCAGTTCCTGGGCTGTCTGGCAGGAGATCAGCCGCGACGATCGGGCCGCAGTTGCGCCGAGAGCTGACAGGAGAAGCTCCCTTCTTCTGTCTGTGGCTTAGTTGTACCGATCTTATTAGATCGCTGCAGGTAAGGGGTTACTCATGCAGCATGAGGCCAGTGGTAATATACCGCTAGTCCCATGTCACGATCATGCAGGGCTGACTTGTAAGCCCGCATTATGTGCAGGATTTACTCGTATGTCCATTTGCGGGAACGCACCTCCCACTAGGATGTGCTGGTATTGGACTTCCCGTCCAATGTTGGGAAGGGGTTAACACTGGCATCAGCCAGCTTTATTCCGACATAGGTTTACAAGAATAACTATATTCAATCAGGTATAGAAAAACTTACTGTGCATAAATAAAATTATCAATGTAAAACATAACAATTAATTGGTTAAAAATGCAAAACGTTCCAATATGAAAAACAAACAAAAACACTAAAATTTAAATAACAGTGAGCTCACTGGCCAAAGGTTGACTCCTGGTTGGTGGGCTGTAGCATCACAATAGCTATACCTTCTTTCAAGGTGGCCCAATGGTTTGATTTTGATAATTACATAAAACTCAATTGTAAAGGTATATGAACCCAAGATGTTGATAAGTTGGAGCCATAAAGGGTTACTGCCTCATCCTGACCCTATGTAACCCTACCTAGCAGCGGGGTAATCACCCAACAGGAGAGGCCTCACTTTAGGGGACGATCTATAGCAATCTATTCTCAGAGTACAATGCCAAATTGTGTAAGGCCCCTACTAAGTACAAAATGTCCTGTCACATTTCCCCGTACATGAAAAAACACAAGGGTTCTCAGGGGAACAAATTGAGTGTTAATGTGCGGTGGCGATATGGGGCAAATTTTGGTCCTAATGTAATAATGTTACCGCTTGTGTAAGATGACACCTCTTAGCTATGGTGTGCAGCAACCAAGTAAGAGCAGACCTTTTATATCTATCACATGCTCCTCCCATACATAACAGTATTAGCTTTGATGATATATATAGTGTGATGCGCAGGAGGATCGCCATGTGTGCAGACCATTCAGCGTCCCCTGATCTGTTGTGCGCAGGTTCAAATGTTAGAAACCGAAAGTAAATCATGCTTCCAGTACGCAAGACCAGATGTCGCTAAGACCAGACCTAAATGAAACATGAAAAAGAAATTGATTAATTAGGCCATTGAGTTGTAACAACCCCATGCAGAAAATACATTCGGATTCCTTTCACAATATGTGCTGATATGATACTCAAGCATATGCTAAGCTATTGGGGTATACCTTTTATGTTTGATATCTCTTACATGTTCGACTATACATCTTCTGAATTGTCTTTTAGTTTTTCTGATGTAATTAGATGGACAAGGACATGTGCACATGTAGACAACACCTTCGGTCTTGCAGTTCACAAAATCATGGATGGAGAAATCCCTACCGTTAAAGGCACCACAAAAAATGTGCCCCTGTTGAATAAATGGGCAAGCAACGCAATTGATGCCAAATCTAAAAGTACCGTATGGTTTCTTGGAGAACCACGACCCACTGTTCAAAATTGGTGGTATGAAGTGACTCCGGACTAAATGTTCCTTAATTGATCTACCCCTTTGATATGTCACACAGGGGATAGTTGGGACAAAATCCATTAAGCCTGTGTCTATTAACAAAATCTGCCAACATTTTTTAATAATAGATGTAGCCTCCTTACATTTATCAGCAAATGTAGCAATAATGCCTGCCTTTGTAGAGGACTGAGACTGAGGCTGAGGTTGAGAAGTGCAGTGCGTGTCTGGTGATGGTAAGATGTTAGTATTAGAGATGGGCGAATTTCTCAAAAATTCAGTTCTCCGACTTCGCCGAATTTTCCGACAAAATCCGTTTCATTCTGAATTACTTTGGGATGAATCGCGTTAAAAAACAGCTATTTCCTGGCTGAACAAGCCTGTAGGGTGCTGTAGAACATTGTGCCATGCTTAAAAAATAACGAGGAACTTGGTTTGGACTTCATACAATGCTGTGTTTTAGTATGACACCGCTATTAGAATCGCCTCACTCTAAAATTCCCCGGGCACGTACGGGGGCAAAACTGACCAAAAAGCTGAAGTGGGAACCCAGCCTGACATGGTAACGTCAGCGCCAGCTGGAAAGAAACGAGCTGAGGGCTAAGATCCTACCATAGTGTCAAAGAACACAGAAGTAGGTTACCGGAGCCGCCACAGATCGCAGCACAGTAAGGGGACATCAAAGCAGGAGTCACTCTGCAAGGCCCCAGCACTGGTGTCATCTACCGGCCAATATGTTGACCACACACTAGGACAAACACTTTCTCCCCTGTTTGGGAAAGGGAAAACCCCAGCCAAGGGGCGGGGGGTTTTTGTAAACCCCAAAACCCCCTTTAGTTGGCAGGGCCCCGGGGAGCAGGTGGGGGGGCTTTTCCCCTTCCTAAACCCACCTCTGCCCTGTTGGGCTTTCCCAAAAAGAAGAGAAATACTATTTGCGTGCCTCTGCCCCAATTTTAAAACAGTGAGGACAAAATTTTTTGAGGACAGGGGGAAAGAAAAGGGGTGGGGAAAGACACCCGCTCCCATTTGCAAAAGGGGGGCCAAATAGTAAAGGGGTAAAGGGGTTGCTTTGGGGGGATTTTTTTTTAAAAAAGGGGGTCAGGGCTTTGAACAGTGACACCTTTGGGGAAGTGGACGGGGGGGGGTGACAGGCAAAAAATAATAATTTTCCCAAAAACGCATTTGGGAGGGGGGGTTGAAGAAGAAAGGGGGGGAAAAGGGGGAAAAAGGGGGCCCTATTTAAAAAGGCATACAGTCCCCCCAAATGGAAAATTCAGCCCACCCACCCTCCCTTTTTCCCCCCCTTTCTCCCGGGGAAAGAAGTGGGGGCCTTTACGGGGGGTGGGCCAAAACCCTTCGACTACCCTTTGGGCCCCCGGCCCCGGGGGAAGAAATTCCGTTTTCTCTATATTAAGTTTTAGGATACGGGAGGGGGGAAGGGAGGATTTGGAGCAGCCCAAATCTGGGATTTTGGGACAGAAAGAATTTAAAGGGCCCTGGGCCGGGGGGATGTAAATTGGGGGGTTGTCATCAGCATATGGTTGTATTGAAAGCCTTTTGGGGATCCCAAATGAGCTAAACCCCAGCCCCAACAGTGTAACGGGTTCCAAATTTTTAAATTGGGAGAAAGAGAGCAGCATTGGTTTTCATGCAGTGGCGCCCCCCTTAAGTCTTTTAGTTTTTGGCCGGGTTTTCAGCAGGGGGGGCGGGAAAAGTTGGGGAGTGGGGAGCCAAAACCCTTAAAATTTAGACCACCCCTTTGAAAAGGGTCCCAAAAGTAGGGGCACGGGGGGTCCCCCGGGGTCCACGCGGGGTAACAGTCAGTCAGTGCGGAGTTTTGGGGGTTAAAAATCACCAAAACCGGGGGTTTGGCATTTTTTTTGGCAAAGGGGCAAAAGAGGAGGGAACATGGCTATATTTTCGTATTGTGGCCAGAAAGAAAAGCGTGCCGGGGACCAAAACGTTGGCCCACGGCCCCTGAAATTCAAACCCATGCAGTGTAAACATAATTTTTCAGATGGGGGTGGTCCAATCCTGCCCCCAAAAAGCTCAGCCACCCGTGGAAGGGTTTTCCCATTTCGGGGTAGTCAAGGCTTCACCATCTCTCCCAAAAAGAAACTACTGTCTATTACATATTTTCCCGTTCCAGTTTCTCCGGCCCCTCGGAACTCAGGGGCCCCAGCATTCGTTCCCCGGACGATTGCCAAGGGGCCCGCGTATTTTTTAAAGCCTTTCCACTAAGTGCAGAAGCTGCCCGTGTGCTGTCCAATTGGGTTTGGTACTGCAGTCCCCCCCTTTTCAAGTGGGGGGATTTCTGCACCTTTTTAAAAGAATTTGGCCGGAAACTTGGCTTTAAAATTCTGCCATTTGAAAACCCCGGGGTTTTGGGTAAATCCTCTGGACCACAACAACCCGGGGGTTAAGCGGCAAACGCCGGGGAGGGGGGGGTCAAAGGGTAAAGTTTTCACCAAAAAGGGAAGAAGGGGAATTTCCCGGGGCGGTGGGAAGTCCCACCAGGTCACAAACCCCGGCCCGCGATTTAGCTTGCGGTGGCAGAAAAAGGTGCATTTTGAGGTACCGAATCGAAAAACGAAACCGAAGTAAAAAGGTCAATCAACAGGTCAGGGCAGGCGGGGAGATTCCGGGGGTTTCAGGTAAGTAGCAGAAAGGTGGGGGTACAGGGGAAAGACGGGAACGGTTGAACGGGGGGGAAAATTTGTGAACAGGAAAAAAATTTTTTTAAGGGGGGGAAAAATTTATTAAACAGAGGAAATTAAGAAAGGAAAAAATTTTATTTTAAAACAGGGGGAAATGATTAAAACAGGAAAAAAATTGAATAAACCCAGGAAAAATATATTAACGGGGAAATTATTGGGGGGGGGGGAAATTTTTGGGGATGAACAGGAAAAAAATTTATATTAACTGGGGGAAAATTTAGGGGAACGGGGGAAAATTTTATAAACAGGAATAAATATTTTTAACGGGGAGAATTATTGTACGGGGGGGGAAATTGATAAACAGGAATAAATTTTTAAAGGGGGAAATTTTTTGGGAACGGGGTTTGGAATTTTTGGGGAAAAAACAGGAATAATTTTTGTTAACGGGGGGGAAATTTTTTAAAACAGGGGGAAAATGTGCCCCGTTATAAAAAATATATTAATGGGGGGGAAAAATTTTTTTGAACAGGGGGGAAAAATTGATAAACAGGGAATATAATTTTAAAGGGGGAAAAATTAATTGAAAAGGGGAAAGGAAATTAAAAAATTAAAACGGGGAAAAAATTTTAAAAAAAACCCAGGGGGGAAAAATTTAAATTGAACGGGGGGAAAATTTGGGGATGAACAGAGAAAAACCCCCTTTTTACGTGTTTGATAAACCCAAAAAAATTTTGGAAAACGTTTAACCCGGGGGCGAACGAAGTCACAAAACGGGGAAAAAAATTCCCCTTAAAATCTGGTTGTTAAAGGGTCTTACACCCATTGAAAGCATTCAAAAAAGGGGCCAGGAAATTTTGGGTTTAAAAATTCGAAATTTTAAAACCCAGCTAAAACCCCCATTAAAGGCATTTGGCCAGACCGGCCTCCCCCAACATGGGTGAAAAAGTGACATTTCCAAAGGTGGCAATTCCAGCCCCCAATTTTTTGGGGAAACGACTCAAATGAACAGGGGAAAGGGCTACAAGGTTTATTGTTTAAACCAAAAAACAGGGGGAAAACCCCCTGTGAATTTTTATATGTCCCCAGGAAGCTTATATGGGGACACCTCCTTTTTCTAGGCCCCTTCATTTGGAATGCTTTTTTTGTCAGCGTTTGGACTAGGGGATGAAAAAACTTTATTCCATTTGCTTCATTTGTCACGGACAGCGGTAGTAGATCAATGGACCCCCAAAAAAGGAAACCCAAAATTCCCGCCGGGGAAAGGGGGGTTAATTGGGGTCCCAGTTTTCCCCAAAAGGGGCCCGCTGCAAAGGGGGATGGATTTTGCGGGGGGGCGGGGGGGGGGTCTTCCAGGTCGCTAACCCGGGGGGGGAATTGCTTGGGGTGGGGCGGGCTGAGGTTTACTTTGGTACTAAATCATAAGAAAAAAACTCGGAGCCCGGGGAAGGGCCCCGGAAAGGGTTTCAGGAAAACCGGCAAGGGTTTTCGTGGTAAAGGGGCCCAAAGGCAAAAAGTACGAACCCCGGGATATAAACAGATGGGGGTGAAAGGAAACTTTTTTCCCCTTAAAGGTGTTTAAAAAAATTATTAGTATTGTTTTTTTTTAAAAGTTTTTGAAAACCCGTTTGTGGAGGACCCTTTTTCCCAAATTAAAAATTGCAGCTAAAGACTTTCCAAAGTTTCAAAATTTTGGGAAACCCCTGGAAAATAGTTCAGCAAATTTTTTCCTTTTTAAACCTGTGTTTTCTGTTATGAACAAATGAAATTTTTTCAACTTGCTTTTTATAAAAACCTTTTAAATTTTGTTGGGGGATGTAATTTGTTCCACCGGGTAACCCGGGGAGGGCCTCCAGATGGACTTGGTTTTTTTTATTTCTTAAAATTGAACATACGTTTCACTTTTTCATACTGAAGAAGTTCATAAAAAGCCAGTTTTTGGGAGCCTTTCTTTTGCTTCTTTTTTGTTTGTTTCCCCTTCCCGTTTTGTACTTTAAATTTAATCCAAAAATGGCACCCAAAAATGCAAAAAAAAGGGACCCCAAAACATTCCCTTTTTTTATGGTCTTTCCTTCGTTCAAAATTTTCCTACACTGCCTTTTTTAAAAAACTGGAAAAAATGCAAAAAATGGTTTAAACCCCCAGTTTTATACTTTATGAGTGTTTGATGTTAAATGTGTCCTCCTCAACGGTCTTTTTATGCCCGAGGGTGACCGCTTTGCCAAAAAACCTACCCTGCCCCTCCCCCACATCAATCCCGCAAAAAATCAGGGGAAAGGCTTTCCCCCCCTCTTCGTTTTTTAAGTAGCCCGCTGGGGCTCTCCCAAATTGTTCGTCCCCCTGGTAAAGTGGGCTAGGCCCCAAAACCACATACTATTTTCTGGCCGAGGGACCCGAACGGGGGGGAGAGGTGGGGTTGGGGGGGGCGGTGAGGGGCCTTGGGCCCCGTTTCCCCGGGGCAGGGAACTAAGAGGGGTTTTTATCTGAAAACCCACCAAATAGGGGGGGTTTTTTTGATGTAAACTGGGGGAAAGGGGTTTCGCCTTTCTCAACCCAAACAAGAACCCTTGGGGTTGCGAACAAAACACCGGGGTTCATGACTCCCGGGAGTTTTTTGGGCCCAAAAGTCCCCGCTGCGAAGTCCACTTATTGGTTTCTGTTTACCGGGGGATGCTCCAGGGGGAAAGTTTTGCCCACTGCCCCTCAAATTTTGAAGATCCTTCCCCTCTCTGCTGAAATAAGTTTTTTTTCAAATTTTTAAAAGACTCTGTTTAATTTAAGATAACTGTATAAGATAAAATAAAACCCTGATTTTTACTCCAAAAGAAAACCCCCTAACAAGCTTGGGGTAACCATTTTGGGTTTTAAAATTTTCGTCCCAACCCCAAAATGGCCAGAAAAAAATTTTACTTTTTATGTGCCTTTTTAAAAAAACCGTGAATTTTTCTGATTAAAAGCAGAAAAAAAGCTTAAATTTTCCCTTTTGGGTAATTTTAAAATTTTGGGAACCCGGGAAAAATTTTTTTCTTTGGCGGGTTTAAAACCCAAAGTTTCTTTTACTGATTACAATAGCACAAACACGCTTAATTAACCCTTGGATATAAATTGCACAAAAGAAAAGAGCAGCCAAAAATTAACTGGTATTTGGCGTGTTAAAACACTGTGTATTTTACTAACTAAAAAAAGCAGAAACTTGCTTAATTAACCTTCTGTGATATAAATAAATGCTATAGGAATCACCAGGAAAAATTTTGTCTTTGGCGTTGAAAAACACCGTTTCTTTTACTGACTACAAAAGCAGAAACATGCTTAATTAACCTCCGGAAATAAATTATGCTACAGGAAAAATTTCTTCTTTGGCGTTGAAAAACACAGTTTCTTTTACTGACTACATTAGCACAAACACGCTTAATTAACCCTTGGATATAATTTTCTCAAAAGAAATGAGCAGCCAAAAATTAACTGGTATGTGCATTGTAAAAATGCTGTTTCTTTAACTGAATTCAACAACAAAAACAGGATTAGATAACCTTTGGATATTTAATGTGCTCCAGAACTGACCAGATAGTATTAAAAAGTATATGCAGCGGAATTGGACGAACACTGGACTTCAATTCCAATACCCCACAAAATCAAAATTAAAACGGAAGAGAAGCAGTCTCTGAGAAAGGCTGTGACCCCCCACCCTCCCAAAATCGCTGTATAAAAGTTATTTATTTTGTGTGAGATCTCAGCTAGAGCTACTGCAGTAGCTACAGCACGACACAATGAGAGCAGTGTGAGGAGTGAGCATGGCGTCTGGACTTATATAGTGCGGTGATGTCACAGAATCCCACCAGTCTCTGATTGGCGTCATCTCTGCACATGTCATTGAGGGTCCTCCTTTCTTCCTCCCAGACTTCGTTGCCCCATGTAACGGCATGTGCTTGTGGCAATTTTATCAATTAAAAACACGTTCATTCCCGCAAATCACCCCAAACTTTGACTTCGTTCAGAATCAAAGTTTTCCTGAAATTCTAAACGAATTCCACTTCGTTCGAATCGATTCGCCCATCTCTAGTTAGTTTCTGAAGATTCAGTCTCAAAAGAGACTACTTCTCTGATTGGTGCTATATTGGGCCTAAAGAAGTGATAAGCTTTACTTTCCTTAAAATCTTATAGGTCCTTTGTGTATAGTTTGTGTTTACGATTTTTGAGACCTAATTGATATTTCCCAATGGAGCTTTGCAAGGCCTATTCTTTCTTACTGACTTCGGGGTCCCTTTTACACTGAAGAGTCTGCTCAATTAAGGTTTTTAGGGTGTCGGAACTCTTCTAAAATCTGATTTTCCTCCTCTAATAGCAATTGCATAAACCTCAAAGAGCTTTTTGTAAATTCAGCTGGAGGGCATCACAGTCGAGACTCAAGTATTGTTTGCATCAATTGATGTGGAGGCATTGTGTATCAGCATGCCTCATGAATACGGGATAGCTGTTGTATGTTATTTTTTGAGCAGGAGAGTCCTTCAACATCAGCTCCATAGTGAATTTACCATCAAGTTGCTTGATTTTGTCCTTACATATAAGTATTTTGTCTTTGGAGGCCATCCTGGTATCTTGACCAAAGGATGATCAGTGTCAATCCCAGATATTTTTCTGACGGAGATACATTGATGCCATCTTCATCCTCTGAGCCGGTGCCAGGTAGGATTTAGAGGCATTTGTAGCACATTTAAATTCAAACTCACTAGGTTTGAAATTTACATTTGAAATTCAGAGGCAAAATTTACCTTTCTTAGATGTAACCATCTCTAAAGACCAACAAGGTAATCTTCAGATGAGTTATTTATTGTAAACCTACTGCCACTAACAGCCTTCTCAAATGGGAAAGTCATCATCAGATGTTCCAATCTGAGAGATTTTAAAAGACAGGCGTGTGATTTACAGAAACGTTTCCTTGATTGAGGTTATCCCAATGACATACTGGTGACATCTTACTATCATGCTATTGACCAGATGCACACTGCACTGCACAGTGGGTCACATCTTTTCAGGAAACCATATGGTACTTTTAGTTGTGGCACCAATTGAGTGACTTGCCAATTTATTCAACAGGGGCAAACAAGGAAGGATTTCTCTATCTATGATTTTGTGAATTGCAAGACCGAAGGTGTTGTCTACATGTGCACATGTCCTTGTTCATCTAATTACATTGGAAAAACTAAAAGACAATTCAGAAGACGTATAGGCGAACATGTAAGAGATATCAAACATAAAAGGGATACCCCATAACACGGCATGTGCTTGAGTATTATTATGGCAACCTGAAGGTCTTAAAGTTCAATGTCATTGAGGTTGTACCATTACCCTAATGCAAAGGGAATTGGGATCAGCGCATATTGTGCAAGGAATCCGAATTGATATTCTGTATGGGGTCGTTACAACCCAATGGCATTAATGAATCAATTTCTTTTTCATATTTCATTTAGGTCTGTTCTTAAAGGGCAGCTGTTGCTTTGGTATACCTTAATTTAAGTATTGGTATTATATTGGGTGGATATTTCACTTTGGTCCCATGGGATTGACAACCGACATTTTATGATCTAACAACCCTTACATATTTTTGTTGTTAGCTGGTTATCGTTTATATCTTTTCAATCTTTTTAAGTGGCGATTAAACGAAATTTTTATTTTCCCACGTTCCCCCATTTACGGGGACATGTTTTCCCAGGGCTATTCCAAAAAATGGCCTTTTTGGTATGCTATTTATTACATTTGGTCAGTTCAGGCATAGGAGGCTGGTTATTTTTTTTTTTTATAAATATCCCCTATATAATCTTTTCTAGGGATCCCTTTCCCTATTTTTTTTGGGGGGAAATTTTCTAGTTTAGATAGGGGGTTATTCCCAAGCACCTTTACAAAAGGTATTTTTAAAGTTATTTTAAATATTCTTTATTGCTTTTAGTGGTTGCGCTTGTGTCATTTTCCAAAATAGTCTATTTAGGATTAAGTTACCTGTTCACTCATCTGCATCTTACGGGGAATGTGTCAATTAAGTTTGCGATGCGCATGAGGAGGAATATCCCGGGCTTGGTGGGCATTTCCCGGGCTTTACCTTATAGAAATTGGGTTTTGTGTTAAAATTTTCAAATTTTTAAAAAAATTGGGAAAAAGCATTGAAGGAGGTACTTCTATTGTGATACTACAGACCACCAAAAAGTAAAACCAAAACTTTTTGCCAGGGAAGGGGTCCTGTCATTTAAATTTTTTCCCTTTTGACTATTTTTCCCTATTTGGGGGGGGTTTTTCATTTTTTTAAAAATTTAATTTAAATTAAAAAGTTATGTTTTAGATTGGATATTTCATTTATGCAGAGTAAGTCACAAGAAACAAAAACCAAAAAAACCAATTAAACAAAAATTTCCTTTGGGCGTTTTTAAACCCCTCCTACACATAAATAGAGGGCACTCTTCCCCAGTAGCCCACCCGCCCATCGCCGAGGACCACAAAAACCCTTAAATTAAAACTGCCAGGCATTTCCCTTTTAAGCTTTGGGGGGCAGAGCTCTCTTCTTAGCTCTGCCCGCTCCAGACTTTTAAAAAGGGAGCCCAATTCCCCCGTCACCTGGAGTACTAGGCCCTTTTAAGGGGATACCTCTAGGACTATCAAAAAACATGTCCTTTTGGAAAACAGGGAAAGACCCCCAAACCCCCACTATGTTTGTTTGGGGGAAAAAAAAAAAACCCAACCCCTTTTAGGGGAAACCCCGGGCCCTACTAGGGTAAAAAATGTTCGGGAACCCATGGTATGCACCCCAAAATTAGTGGTTTTCCCCCAATTTAGAGGTGTTGGTCCTCAATTGGACCCCCATCCCCCCCCCTGCCCCCCCGGTTTCCCTGGGAATACAAGTTGGGGGAAAATTCCACCTTTGTGGAGAAAAATTGGGGAACCCAAAACTTTGGTTTTCTGCCAAATATATTTTTAGGTTTTTAGTTCAGAAAAAAAACCCCATTTTCCCTTAATTATGGTAAATTTTTTCTTAACAATTGAGGTTTTCCCCCCTAAAAGGGCTGGGCCTCAAATTTTTGCCAAAACCCCTTATGGCTGCTATTTTCATTGTTTCCATCCAAAGTTCCCCTTTTTTTTTGTTTTACATTGTAAATTTTATTTTTTATAGGGGGTTTTCTGAAAAAATTTAAAGTCCAAAAAAAACAGTTTTTATAATAAAAAGATGGCGGGAATTTTTCAAAAATTTTTTGGGTTTGGTTTCTTTGCCGAATTTTTTCCCAAAAAAAATTAATTTGTCCCCAATTTTTTCGGCCCCGAAACGCGTTAATAAAAATGGGGTTTTTCCAGGCGCACATTTGTGCCCTGCTTAAATTTTGCAGGGGGGAGCCTTGGTTTGGTCTTCATACAATGTTGTTTTTTTAGTATGACACGTGATTGAGTTTCCGCCCCTTTGAATCGCTTCAATATAAAATTCCCCGGCACTTTTAAGGGGCCCAAAAATGGGTCAAAAAAAATCAAACGGAAAAAGTTGCCTGATAAAGTAATTTCCCGCGAGGGGCTGGAAAAAAAAATAAGTTTAGAAACTCAGGGGGGAAAAAATTAGTGACAGAGTGTGGGGGTGACGGGCCCGCAGTCCCAAAACAAAAGGGGCATGAGGTTTAGGCAGTGGCCCCAATGGGCATTCTGGAGGGGGGAAAAAAAAAAGGAGTAGGCCAAAGAGTGGGGACAAAAAAACACAGTTTTGGAGGTACGGCAGCAGCAGCATGAAGGTCAGGGCAAATGGGCACAAATGACATTCTGGAAAGGGGGCCAAAAAAATGGAGTAGGCCACATAGTGGCACAATTTACCCCCATGTGGGGGTCACGGCAGCAGCCCGCATTGATCAGGCCCGTGGCCCCAAAGACATTTGGAGGGGGGCAAAAAACTGGAGTTGGCCACAGAGTGGCCAAGGGCACTTGTGTTTGGGGGGCCCCGACAGCAGGCCCGCATGAGCTCAGACAGTGGCCAATGAAAATTCTGGGGGGTGGCCCCCAAAAGTAGGTTGGGCCCCCAAAAGGGCACAATGACACAGTGTGGAGGGCACAAAGGGGCAGCAGCAGCTTTAGGTCAGAAAGTGGCACAATGACTTCTGGGGAAATTTGGGTTTAAAACAGGAAATAGGCCAAAAGAGTGGCCAAAGGAAAAGATTAAGGTCCCCGGGAGCAGCAGCATGATGTCTGCAGTGGCACAATGACATTCTGGATAGTGGGCAAAAAACAGTAGTAGGCCCCCAGAGTGGGGACAATGACACAGTTTTGGGGGGTCCCCGACAGCAAACCACAGCAGCCCGGGATGAGGTCAAAACAGTGGCACAAAAAGACAAATTTTTGGGGGTGGGGAAAAAAAAAGGATAGGGCCCCAAAAGTGGCACAATGAAAAAGTGTGGAGTACGGCAGCAGCCACAGCCGCCATGAGGTCAGGCAGGGGACAATGAAAATTTGGAGGTGGGGCCAAAACAGTAGTAGGCAAAGGGTGGGACAATGAACAGTGTGGAGGTCATGACAGCAGCCCCCCGGGAGCAGCATGAGGGGCAGGCCGTGGCAAAATGCATTCTGGAGGGGACCTTTAAAAAAGGGGTAGGGCCCCAGAAAATGGGGGAATGGAAAAGAGAGTGGAGGTTTACCCGGGCATCGAGCATGAGGTCCCGGCCCGTGGCCCCCAAAAGACATTTGGGGGGTGGCCCAAAAAATGGAAAAAACCACGGTGGCAATGACAGAGGCTGGGGGGAAAGAGAAACAGGGAGCTTGAGGTAAAATGTGGCAACCCAAAGAAAATTCTGGAGGTGGGAAAAACTGGAAAAGGCCACAGAGGGCAAAAATGGGAAAAGACTGGGGGCACGGAGCTGCAGCTTTAGGTTTAGGGGCAGTGGCACAAGACTTTCTGGAGGTTGGCCCAAAACATTAGGGAGGCCCCAGAAATGGGGACAATGACAAAGTGTGGAGGAAAGAACAGGGAGGGCCCCAGCAGCAGATGAGGTCAGACGTGGCACAATGACGTTCTTTGGGGGTCGCAAAAAAAGTAGTTTGGCCACAGAGTGGCACCCAAAGACACAGTTTTGGAGGTACGGGCAAAACCCCGCAAAAGCGCAGCATTTAGGTCAGGGTGGCAAAAATGAGTTTGGAGGTCGAAAAAACAGTAGTAGGCCAAAAGAGGGACAATGACAAAAGAGTGGAGGTTTACGGCTTGGGAGCCCAAGGGGAGGGGATTTTAGGTCAGGGCAAAAGGGGACAATTTAAAAAAGTGTGGAGGGGGGGTGGGGGAATTTTCCAGTTTCCCCGGAAAAGATGGTTGGGGAAAATGGAGAAACTGGCAGCAAAATGTGTGGCATAAGGCGGGTTAGGGGGGGCTTTTGAATTTGTGGGGTGAGGCAGGGGAAATTTTAAACCCAGACTTATTTTTTACCGGTTTTGGGGGAGGGTCAAAGGCTGAGGGAGTTATGACTGCCTAATTTCTTGGGGTGTGGAAATCCCGGGCCCCATCCAGCCCGATTCATCTTGAAAAAGGTCAGTCGTTGCAGATTTTTCCCCCCGGACCCAAAAGGGGTTTTCCCTTTGGGGGAACGATGGGCCCCGCCCCACTGAACCCCCCGCCCCTGAGGCCAAAACCCACCCGGCCCCGGGAGGACGCCCTTTTCCACTGCAAACTCGGAAAATTTTCGGCCAAAACATCCCGCTTGGGGTGGGATAAATTTACAGCGGATCTTTTTAAAATGGGGTGGCAGGGGTGTGACCAAGTGGCCACCACCTGTTTTGGGTTTAGAGACTGTCCCGGTCTGTTGTTTCTGCTGCTGGGGACTACCCTCCTAAATTTGGCGGGTGGAAAAGGGAAATGTCATCAGTGGGCTCAAAAACTTTTGGTTGTGTGATTTGGGGCTGGTAATGCTCCTACCCCCCCAAACCCACCCCAGCGTCGCGGCGTTGTACGGGGAGCGCTGAAGAACCCCCCCGGTCAGAAATGTTAAAGGAGGGGCGTGCCGCACAAAAGGCAGCGGCCCAAATGGCTTGGAGGATTTTCCCTATAGTATTTGAGTTTGTCCTCCCTCTCAAAAGTGGGAAAAAAGGGTCCTATTTTGGACCGGTTTGCGAGGGTCCCAAAAGGGGGGAGAACCCGGGAAATTTCCCCTTTTTCCGGGGTGCTGACTTTTCCCGGGTGTCAATAGCCCGGCAAATCAGTGCTGCCCGGGGAAAACCCCGCACAAGTGACTCCGAGGGGCTCCCCGCCTCCATTTTTCCCACTTTTTTATACTGCCACGGTTTTTTGTGGGGAAACTTCCCCGGCTTCCCCCATCTTCCATTACCTCCTCTTGCTGCTCCTGCTCCTCCCTTTTTTGTAACCCGGGTAGAAAAACCCCACTAAATTTTACCAGCAATGCTTCTGCTCCAATGTCCCCCTTCCTCCCTCCATTTTAGTCCCCAAACCCGACTCCCTGTGGCCGCAGGGTTTTAGTTCCCCCACATCTCCAGTCCCTGCCCCGACAGGGTTTTTTAGCATCTGTTCCAGGGCATGAAGCAGTGGAATGGGCTTTTTTCAAACCCGTAGTCCTGGCGACTGGGGAAAATAACATGGCCCCCTCGAAAAGGCCTCAACAAACGACAAGGTTTTCACGCATGAGCTGCCACTGGCTGACATCCAAAAATTACACAGGGGGGGTAATCCTATCCCCCTGGGTCATCAAAAAAACGTTTAAAGGCCTTTCTTGTTCATTTAAATCGGTCCCAAAATGTGCGGCTGGAAATTTCCCAAGGGGTGGAAAATCGCATATCAGAGTGTGTTGGGGGGGGCCCTTCTGCCGCTTTCAATCAGGGGGTGTTCCTGGGTTTTGGGAGGAATGGATGAAGTGCATGCACAGTTTCCTGGCCATTTTCAGATCTTCTAAAGGGATCAGTGGAAGACTTCAGGAACCCTTTTTTCACAACCAAATTGAACCACATGCGCCATACAGGGCGAATGGACCATCCTCCTCGGTGCAGCGCAGACCCCATGTTCTCCATTGTCCGTCACCATGGTTCCGATTGAAGTTGGGCGCGGAGAAAGCCACACATCGATTTCTTGCTGCATGACGCGGAGCAGTTCCTCCCCTTTTGTGACTTAGTTCGCCGAGGCAAGCCAGGTGTAAAACTGCGTGACAACGCTGTGCCCTACACATGTGGTATGATGGAGCAGTACTTGGGGAGGCTGAGATGGTGGTGGTGGTGGAGGAGTAGGAGTCGGACAATGGCGCAGGAGACGCAGTTTGACAACGTGGAGGAGAAAGCGGAGTCTCCTGTCCAAGTTGTTGTTGTGCATGGGCAGGAAAGCACATTTACCCAGTGGGGCCCGGAAAGGACAAGTACTGGCCTGACCGTAGTTTACAGCTCCAGAAAATCCACGCTGCCGTGCACCTTGGAAACAAAACCGATAAGCTCAAGGACTGGCCCACCTTCTGTTTACATATTTATGAAGTGCAGGTACTGCCTTTTTTTAAAAAAGAAATTACGGGCTTGGAAACTCTCCATCTCGGCTGGGCACAAAGCCATTAGTTCTCTGAACGGTGGAGTCCACCATTTTGGAAAGGGGGGGACTCCCCAGTACCACCAAAGTGGACAGGAGCACGGTCAGCTTCTGCACCTTAGGAGGGTTGGACGCATATTGTTGTCTCTTTGCAATTCGCCTCGCTGAACGACTGCTGGCGCATGAGTAGCGAGGTGCAGGAGCATCTGGACCGGGAATTGATGTCAAAGAGAAAAGCCCCCTTGCAGAGGTGGGGGAAAGCCTTGACTGGCAGCAATAGGCATGCGTGCCACTGGGCGCATGCTGCTGCTGTTGCTGCGGCGGCGGATGGACCACCACATCTTAACCACGTTTTCTCCCAAGGCCCGGATGGTGAGCCTATGTGTTGACGCAGGGCCGTGGTGCCAACTTAGCCCCTGGCCACGCTTCACTTTCTGCCCACAGATTCTAATATCCCCCATATTCGGCTCCTCCGGTGTCTTAGCAAAGAACTGCCACACCGCCGAGTAGCTAAATTTTACCGCCAACGCTCCGCACGGGAATGCTATACTGCCGTTTGCCTCGCTGAACCCTGTGCCGCTACTTTCTTGGATCTGGAAGCGGGTTTTTTACCCCGTGGCCGCTTGGCTCCTGACCTCACACTGCTGCTATCCTGCTGACTCACGGCCACACCACCCACTTGCTGGCTGCGCCGCTGCCTGACGCACAAGCTGAAGCCCTCTTCTCCTGACGATGATGAAGCCCTTGCCTTACCCGGCTCCCAAGGGCGGTCGGCTACATCATCATCTATTTGTGTTTCATCGTCACTGCTTTCCTCATCACCGGTCTTGGTATGCAGAGGGTGACCCCTCACAACATGACCTTTCATGCCACTCTCAACATCTATACTTTGCCGCCTACTGCAGGAAGCAGGGGATATTGGGCCCATTTCCTCGCTGCCAAGTAGCTGCTGACTGCCCTCCTCAAAATGTTCATCCCGCTATATAGTGGCGCTGAGCCCCGACCCCATAGTAAAATCTCTGGTGAGGGAACCGGATGGGACAGAGGCGGGTTGAGGGCAGGTGAGGGCCGCTGACCCCCCTCCCGGGGCCATGCCAACTAAGGGTTGTGTCTGACGAATCCCAAAGATTCTTGGCTGGGGTTGTCAGATGTCATCTGGGAGGAAGTGGATGACATAGTAAACTAATCTAGAACCATTGGGTTGCTGAACAACACAGGGCCGCTATGTAACAGCGGCAGTTGTGGCCTCACCGAGTGACCCCTGCTGCGACGTCCCCTTGCTGTGCTGTGACCTGGACCTGCTCCAGGAATGTTTGTGCCTCTGGGCCCCTCGCAGGTGAAGAGCCTGCCACCTCTCTGTCTGACATACTGTTTGTTCAAATGTACAGACACTGTTTGATGAAGATAATCCGTATATGATAAATACACACCCTTTATTTGACTCCAAATGATCCCACTAAGAGTTGGGTAACCTTGGATATAAAAATTTTTGCTCACAAATGGGGAGGAAAAATATGCCGTTTAAAAAAATCTGTGTATTTTACTGAATATAAAAGCACAAAACAGGCTTAATTAACCTTCGGATATGAATTATGCTACAGAATTTCTTCTGTGGCGGTGCAAAACATAGTTTCTTTTACTGAATACAACAGCAGAAAAACACTTAGTTAACCCCTGGATGTAAATTGCGCCAAAGAATTGAGCAAACACAAACTACTAGCTTTGTAGCGTGTTACAATGGCGTGTTTTTTACGCTACACAACAAGAGAAAAAATTGTAATTAAAAAATTCGCTTGTGAATTATGGTACAGGAAAAAATGTTTTTTTGGCGGTGGAAAAGACGATTTCTTTGAGTCACCACAGCAGCCCAAAAACAACGCTTAATTAACCCTGGATGTAAATTGCGCCCAAAAAATTGAGCAACCACAAATACTAAACTTTGCAGCGTGTTACAATGGCGTGTTTTTTACGCTACACAACAAGAGAAAAAATTGTAATTAACCTTCGCTTGTGAAGTATGCTACAGGAAAAATGTATATTTTGGCAGTGAGCCACCACAGTAGCAAAACAACTCTTAATTAACCCCTGGATGTAAATTGCGCAAAAGAATTGAGCAGCCAAAAATGAAGTGGAAATTGTATTGTAAAAACGCTGTCTTTAAATGAATACAACAGGAACAGGCTTAGATCCCCCTTGGATATTCAATGTGCTGTAGCAGATAGCATTAAAAATTTATATGCAGCGCCTGGACCACACGGGGCTTCAATCCAATCCCCCAAAAAAAACAGAAATAGAATTTTAAAGAGAAGAGTCTCTAGAAAAAGCTGAGACACCCCCCAAAATTTGCTTTTTGAAAATCATTCTTCAGTAAGAGCTATTACAAGCACCCGGGGCAGCCCTTCCCCAAATCAGTACAGTAGGAGTGTGAGCTGCCAGCGCGCGCCCGGACTTATATAGTGCGGTACTAGTGTTGAGCGATTGGTTGGCTACGAATCATCGTGTCAAAAGTCGGCCCATCGATAAGGTTTTTCGAAGGAGCATCGATTATGAGCGTTACCATTAAAGTCTAGGGGGAGGCAACAACACCTTCATTATTACCCCAAAAAACAGGCTGGAGAAGCTGAAATTAACACCACAACGTCAAAAGGTTTGTGCTAATCTTAGGCAACACACTTAGGTTAAAAAGTCAAAGAAAAAAAGTCACGAATTCACTATCCTGTTTGTCCCACCCCTGACCTTAAAACCCTGCATCACCCAAAAATTAAAAAAAGTGCAAAAGGCCCGTATGATTGAACCATCATTTTACTTGAATGGAAAAACCTGCGGGAGCCCCAAAAACCTATAACCCCCAGTTTTAAAAAGTGCCGCAAAAAGGAGTCTTTAACCACCATTTTTTTAACTGGACACTAACTATTTTTTTCCTGTACCGCAAAATGACCATTAAACCTTTGACCCACTTTTAAAAAAAGTGCCAAAAAAAAGGAGTCTTTCAACCACCTTTTAGTTGAACTGGACATATACTGCCCCTGTCCGGGGGCCACAGTAGACCATTAAACCTGTCTGCCCCCCAGTTAAAAAGTGCGGAAAAAGGATCTTTCAACCACCATTTTATTTGAAGGGAATTGACTAGAACTGCCCTGTAACAGCATGACCCGGGCCGGAGTTCAGTGGGTGCGGTGGAGGCCCAGGCTGGCGTCCGTATCTATTAACCGAGGTTAAAAGGCCCTGATGACGCAGCAACAAAAACTGGGCTACAGAGTGGGAAAGCGGAATGTGAGAACCCACCCTTTCCTCAGTACACAGTCAAGCCCGGGGTTAGGTTGCCCCCCGTATGAGTGGGGACCAATTGAGCTTCACTTGGAAATACGGTGGTTAACGCTCCTTTACACCCAGGTGCCCTTTTGCTTGGCATTCTTTTTCTCATTTACTCAACGTGGGGAGGAAATTTCTCTGTCTTTGTTCTGCCCGTGCCCCATACTCCATGTCCTCTGAAAAAACCTACACTGGTAAGTTTTTGTACCCCCCTTGTACAATTCAGGGAAATTTTTTTTCCCAGCTATTTTGACATGCAATTTTTTAGTAGTTTAATTCTAGAAAAACTTTTTTAAAAATAGGGGGGAAATCCCCCCATGTTTTTGTTTCTTTTTTTTCATTGTATTAAATGGGTTTGGTCTCAATACAGGGTTTGATAGCTATTTTAAAATCTTGCAAAAAAACAGGTCATTTTGAAATATGTGCCCATAAAACGTGTCCTCCTATTCCTGTTTTGACAGCACCATCCCCCTTGAGCCACTCTTGACAATTGTAAAGAAAAAAATGTCTGTTAGAAACAACATTTTTTAGAATAGACCCTGTAGTATAGTGCATTCACAGAAAATGCCCCCAAAAATTCAAAGCTGACCGGGCCCATTTGGACAATTGTAAAGAAAAAAATGCTGTTAAAACAACATTTTTTAGAATAGGACCTGTATATAGTGCATGTCCAGAAAAAATCCCCCCAAAAATTTTCAAAGCAGACCCTTGAGCCATTTTTGGAAAATTTGTAAAGAACAAATGTCGTTAAAACAAAATTTTTTTAAATGGCCTGTATTGCTGATGTCACAGCAAAACCCCCCAAAAAATTAAAAAGCATGACCCTTGAGCCACTTTGGAAAAATTTGTGAAAACAAATTCTGTTGAAACAACATTTTTTAGAATAGGACTTATTAGCGCATGTCACGCAAACCCCCCCAAAAATTTAAAAACATGACCTTGAGCCACTTTGGAAAATTGTGAGAAAAATGCCTTTTGAAACAACTTTTTTAGAATGGGACCTGTGTTAGCTGCATTCCACAAAATCCCCCCAAAAATTCAAAGCAGACCCTTGGGGCCTTTGGTCAATTGTAAGAAAAAATGTCTGTTAAAAAACAACCATTTTTTTTTAATAGGACCGTGTATTGCTGATTTAAAAGCAGCATGACCCAAAAAAATTAAAATAAAAAAAATGATTTAAAAAACCACTGTTAAAAAAATTTTTTAAAAAGGGGGAGAAATGCCACTTAGAACCACATTTCTGTTCCAAAGGACCATAAATTTTTGCTGTATCTCACAGCTACAGACCCAAAAAATTATAAATATGACTTTCACCCACTTTAAAAAAATTGTGGGGGAGAAATCCCACTTAGAAGCCCATTTCTTTCCCAAAGGGACCAAATTATAGCTGTATCTCACAGAAATGACCTCAAAAACCATTGCAATGCGAAAATTCTTAGATAAAGGAGTAAATGGAATACGTTTTTTCATGAAACCTTGTGTCTTTTACAGTTCCTAAACAGCAAAAGAGAATAAAAGAGGAAAAAAAAAAAAAAATTGCGTAAGAAAAATCTTTTTAAAAAAAAGTTTTAAGGGGACCTTTCTGTTTAAAAAAGGAAGGAAGTGCCCGGCAACTTCGGTGACCTCGGAAATTTGGGGGGCCAAACATCATAGAGATCCATCCCGTTCATCTTGATAAAAGTCAAACGATCCACATTATCGGGAAAGCCGATGCTTTGTCTGTAATGACTCCTCGCTGTGCTAAAGGGTCCGCTCGATATGACGTGGTCTGGGCAGGAAACACCTCTATGGGTGACGGGCCAGCTGGGGCCATTCGTCCATTTTGGTCCCCAGAAGTCTATTGGGTCCGGAACACATGCAAAAACATCGGTGTTGAGCCGATAGTCGTGCCCCATGATTTAATGATTCTGTGTTTTGGATGTGTGCCCTGATTGCATGCGGGGAGGGGGTAAACCAAAAGATTGCAGGGTCACCATTAGGTTTCCCCTCCCCCTTGCTCTGCTCCCGCTACGCCACTTGGCACTCTACTGCTGTCCTCGCTGATGTTGTTCCCCTGACATTTGGGGGAAACGTGAAGCAACGCAAAAGATGTCTCCATTGATAAATCAGAAGGGTCTCCATTTCCCTGCTTTTTACTCTCTTTTTTGGTGGGGGGAAAGGGAAAAGTGCTGATTTTTTTTTTGTACCGGGGGATCCAAAGGGGGGCCACCCAGTTACGTTGTTCATTTTGATGGCCTTAATGCGAGGATCTGTTGGAGGAAATGGAGCATCCAAGCACTATGTGAGAGAGGGGCCCTTGATTTCCCAAGCCTCGGGGGCGAGGGGCACTAGCAAAAAATGATCTTCCTCATCTTCCTCTCCCCTCAATTCGGCCCAAACCCCTTTCCAAAGGGAGGGACTCTAACATCGGGGTCTAGGAATACCTTTCCCCCTCCTTTCCCCCCCGCTGCCTCCGGGAAGCTCAAGCACCCCGACTTCCCAGATGATCCCCTAGAGCTGATGCGCCCCTTGCACTAGTCTGGACCCCCAACCCCGCCCATTTTAAGCCGATGAATTGTGAAACGTCGGGCCTTGTGGATTTGACGGAGAGAAAGGCTCCGTTCCGATTGTTCGTTTTCCTCCCGTCGCTGGTGGGGCCCGTTGTTTCGATGTTCCCAAAGATGTTTCCCGAAATAAGATCACCCAATGCTCATGTGACAAGGGGATTGTCCCACGACCATTTTGGGGGTTTTTTAAATGGCAAGGATGGTGAGAGCTCTTTACCTGCCTCCCCCTCTCGGTGGTTCAAAACCCCCCCGAGGTCCGCCCCCTGTGTCAGGCCCTTGTCACTTTGTACTGGTAAAGGCATTGCGCTGCTGCCCCAATCCTGGAGCTTTTGGGGGTGGGGAATTCCAGCGGTTGCCACGTAAAATAGAGTTGACGGGGAGGGCCACGACGCTGCAACGCAGCCAGGCGGGACGAAGCAGGGGCGAAAAGGCGGAAGTGGAACTCAGACCTCGAGCCCTTTTCACAGGCGTCCAGACCCGGGGAGCTCTTTAAAATTTCTGGACACAAGGTTCATGACATGTGCCAGGGGAAGGGGTGGCTCCAGCCCACCGATCTTAAGGGCGGCACAGTTTCGCCCCTTATCGCCCCCACCTTGCCCCGGCACAAGGTTCTTGTCACCCCGCTGCTCGGTCTCGTTGCAGAGCCCTCCACAGTCCGACCTGTTTTGGAGGCTCCAAGGCAGATTTAATTTTAACAGGCCTGGTGTCTCTGGGGGACTGATGCCACCAGAGGACCTTGGGGGAAAGAGCCCCGCACCATCCCTGGGTTTTGAAAAGCGTTTCGGAGCCCGAGAGCCACCGTCACCCCCAGAGAATCCCCCAGCTCACCCATGAGCGTCACAGAGATATAGCGCCTGGGCCCGGGTTACTTGTCATGTGTCGGGGTGAGATGGGCTTTTCCGGACACGAGCAGGGCAACGGCCCTTTAAATTTTGATGACACGTGGGTGGGCAGGGCAGGGGCGGCTTTTCTGGGGAAAGAAATTTCCCGCTCGGCATCTGGGGATTGGGGGAGGCAAAGGGGCCCGACGTGGCGGAAAAACCCTCTGTGTCCACCAGAGGAAAGCAAAATTTTCCAAGGCCAAAAGCCTGGCAATGCAAAAATTTAGGTTTTGGCTTTGGGATGGGTTTTGGGTTTAAAAGGGTTTTTAGTCCAAAAACCGGGAAAACAGAAGGCTGGCTGCTAAATGGCGCTGGCGGGTGCAGGTCGTCAAATGGGGGGAAAAAGGGGAAGGGGTAGGGGTGGGTTCTTTGGGGGGGGCTGTGGGATCGGGCGAGGTGGAGGTGAAAGGGGGGCTGATCCCCGATCATGACTCTGAGAGAATGGCACTGAGGGAACGTTGGGGGGTGGCGGGGGAGGAGGAGGCGGAGACAGGGGTGGACATGGGTTGGGGGCCGGGGGTCGGTGGCCCTTTTTTGGCCAAGTGTTTTCCCCCCATTTCAATCATGCATTCCTGATGTGGGGGCTAGACCCTTTGGGGGTGGTTAACCATTAAAGGGTTTTTGCCTTTTTTGCGTTTACGGAAAAAGGGGATTGACATCGGGGTGAAAGAGGCTTGGTCAAAGAAGGCCCAGGCTTGAAGGGCCTGGGCCTTTTTTTACGGGGATAAACGAGGGCGGGGGTTTTTCGCTGACCCTGGCTGGGGGAATCATATCAGCGGGCTTCTGCGACCGCCCTCTTTCCCCTTTTTGAGGCGGGCCCGTATGAAAACTACCCCATCGTCTTCCTCCTCGTCAGTGATGAAGCGCTCGCAAGAATTCTGCGAAAAGACCACCAAGGATCCGCAAAGTCGTCTCATCAATCAAAAGGGGGGGTTGGTGCCCGACTTTCTGCATCCAGAAGCTGCGGGCTACAAGCAGGGGCACTGCAAGGCTTGCCACGCCCGGGGTTTTTTCCGTTGACCGGTTCCTTCACCTCCTTGAGGACGAACTGGGTCAAGGGAGGGCTAAAAACATCCCCTTGATCTTTTAAAATGCCCTTTTGACCCCACCCATTTTGTCAACAAAGAGGTCTTTAGACATGGATTATCCACAGTGGGGGGGCAGAGTTTTACATTTTGGGCTGCTTTATGTTGGCGGATGTGATGATGCTGATTACGCATTTGTGGCCGTGACGCAAGGCGAGGGGTAAGATGCTAGATGAAGGGTTTCATTAAAAAACCCCCCCCCTGAAGGACAATTTGGGGACGATGTTGTTATTAGATTTAAGGGCCCTGACCCCGCGTGACAGGCCTGACGGTCCCCGAATGGGCGACCGCTGGCATGCGTGTTGTCGCCAGCACTGGAAGGAGCACCTTCTCCCCCGTACCTCTACCTCCATGTGCTACCCCCCTCTTTTTTTCGTTCCCCCCCTGCATTTTGCTCCTGTTCAGAAAAAATAAAAATTTAGAAGGGTTTAAAGTTTGGAAAGTCTCTTTTTAAAAGACGGCAAATACACTATTTTCAAATCCCTTAATCAAACAAAATTGCTGGATTTAAAATTTTAAATGCAAGGTGTCTATCAACAAATCGGGTGGGCAAAAGTCCAAAAACAGTATCTGTTATGTTTTGGTTTAAAAAAAACGGGATTTTTTGCACCTTTCAATTCAGGGGGTTTTTGGGGGGGGAAAAAAAAAAAAAAAATAAATTGCGGGGTTTTTTAAAAGATTTACGTGGGTCTGGTCAAGAACAATGTGGGTGGCAAAAGCAAAAAAAAGTAACTGTTATGTTTTGTATGATCACGGTATTTTTTGCCCTTTCAATTCACCTGTGGTGAAATGAATTGCTGGTTTTTTAAAATTTACTGGGGGTGCTGCGTCAATGAACAATGCTGGGGGTGCAAAAATCAAAAAAAATAACTGTTATTTTTGTTGATACAGGAATTTTTTTCACCTTTTAATTCACCCTTTGGGGAATATAGAATTCGTTTTAAGATTTAGGGATTGCTGCGTAAAATAAAAACAACCTGGGTGGCAAAAGTCAAAAAAAACCAACTGTTATGTTTTGATGATACCCCGGAAATTTTTTGGCAAAAAAAACAACCTTTTGCTGATACAAGATTGCTGGAATTGAAAAATTTAACTGCAAGGTGGATTTTACCCAACTTTAACAGGTGTAATGGGTAAAAATTTAAAATAAACCCAAAAATATCTAAAATGTATACTGATAAAAAAAGGGTGGATTTTTTGCACCTAAACAAGAGACCTGAGTTACTGGGAAATGTTTGTGTACCCAAAATATAAGTTATTTTCCCCCCAAAAAACCCAGGAAAAAAATTCAATAGAAAAACTGTTAATAAAAAAAGATTTCCAATAAAAATGTCTACATAAGTTTTTGGGTTTGAAACTTTATCCAGTGTTTTTTTAAAAGATAGAGCTTGTTCTGTTTTTTCCCCCCCGGGGGGGGCCCCCCCTTGCTAACCCCCGGCCGGGGAAATTTACAGCGGTAGAGGGCTTTTTTTAAAATTTTTAAAGCAAACTACATAAAATTTCCAAATCTCAAATTTTAAAAATAAATTGGAAGGATCAAGCTAAAGTAGAGGTTTCTCGGGTGCAGAAATTGAAATTTCGCTGAGCTTTTTGGCCAAAGGCAGGGGCCGGGGTCCTATCCCTTTTGAGCCGCTGAGAGACATGGGTTTTGAAAAAAAAAACCCGCTGTTTTTATTTTAAAACGAGGGGCCCATGTGTTTTTTTCCAAACCCAAAAATGAAACCTTTCCCACTTTCCCAAGGTCAGGGACGTCGCACCCAACATCTCACCCTGCTCTTTTTCTGTAATCTAAATTTGTGGCCCCCCAAAATTTTAATGGGGGAAAAGGGGGCGAAAAAAAGGTGATTTTAAATTAATTTTTCCCCTGATCTGGGAAATTTGTTTCCACCATAAAAACCTTGCCGTTTCAACTTTGTCGATAAAAATCCCTCAAAACTACCCGGTGAGGTTCACAAAAATCCCCCCCGGGTCTCTGATTGGCTTCATCTTGAAACATGTCATGCGGGGCTTTTTGCCCTTTTTTTCCTCCCAGAGTTTTTTTTCCCCCTTTGTAAACCCCAGGTGCTCGCAGCCTTTTTTAAAAAATAAAAAGGAAAACTTGTTCATCCGGGGAAAACCCAAATTTTGGGACTTCGTTCCAAAACCGAAATTTTTTCCTAAAAATTCCCTAAAACGCTTTCCCCCATTCGTTAGCTTTAAATTTTTCCCCCCATCTTTTAGTTTTAATATTGTTTTTTTTTTTTTTTTTTTTTTTTTTAATTTACGCAATTTTTTTTTTGTTACTTTGAAGGGATATTTTAAAAAAGGGGGGACAATTTGCCTTAAAACATACAATTCCTCAAAACTTTACGGTCGGGATTTTTCTTTTACTCAAAAACTTTTTGTTTTTCAGCACTAAGAAAATATTGAAAAACATTTCATTTATTATTTACATCTTAAAAACTGTTGGCAAACAAAAAAGCTGTAAACTTACCTTTAAAAATTTATTTTTGGGGGAAATGGGTGGAAAGTTTGAAAAG
>JAODAL010049497.1:0-28139 GCA_025379985.1 Phyllomedusa bahiana | reverse complement strand
TAAAAAAACTTATTCATTTTTTGTTGGTCAACTCCTCATTGGTCACAGAAATTTTAAGTTTTTCCTTTTTTTCCTCTCCCTATTTTTTAACTATTGCTACCCTTCCCTCCACTCCACCCCCTGATTTATTACAATTCCCACTCTCTATCTTCACTATCTTGCACACTATATTTAGTTTCCCCTCCCCCCCATCCTATTTTTAAAATATTCCTCCAGTTTCCCCCCCCTTTTTGCCCCCAATACAGCTCACCCTCCCCATTAGTGCAGCCCGTCCCACCCAAGAGCCGTACCAACAGAATCACCCATTTCCCCAAAAAACCCCAAAATCCCTTTTTCCCAACACCATTTTACCACTTATTCACCCCAATCTCCCTCTGCCTCCTTGTGGCCCGTGGAACGGGAAAATTTTCGGAAAATATTACCCTGGAGGTCCCTTCCTTGAGCTTTTTGCCTAAGTCCCTGAAATCATTTTTAAGGGCACTCCCCCTACCTCTAAAATTGTCAATGGGCCAAAGTGGACCCGACAGCGGGTTTTTTCACCAGCCCACCCACAATCTTCAGCCCCCATCCGCGATATTTCCCCAACCCGGGGCCCCGGTAAACAACTACGGTCACATCCCGCTTTGTCAATTTCCCTTCTTTCCCCTAAAAATGGAGTCCCCAACACTACACCTTCCACCTCCCTGTACCCTATTCCCCAATCTTTCGGAGCAACAGGGGGAGTTCTTGCTGCACAATCTTTTCTAGCTGAGCATGACCCTTAAACCTCATACCCACAAAATTAAAAAGGCCCCAAAGGGGTATGATTTGAACCATCATTTTAAACTTTTGGGCATTGAATACCCTTCCTGGGGAAAGCACATACCCCCAAACCTGCAGACCCCGATTAAAAAGTGCCGGAAAAAGGAGTCTTTAAACCACCATTTTAGTTGAACAGGAACATTTAACTATTATCTGTCCTGTAACTGCAATATGACCATTAAACCTGTCTGACCCACAGATTAAAAAGTGCTGGGAAAAGGAGTCTTTCAACCACCATTTTAAGTTGAACTGGACATTGACTATACCTGTTTCTATACCACAGTATGACCATTAATCCTTTCTGACCCACATGATTAAAAAGTGCAAGAAACATTAGTCTTTGAACCACCAATTTATGTTGAACTGAGAACTATTGAATAATCCCTGTCCTGGAAGCATATGACCATTAAATCTGTCTGACCGCCCAATAAAAAGTGCCGGGAAGATAGGAAGTCTTTGAATCACCATTTTTAGTTGTACTGACATTAACTATATCTTGTCCTGTACCGCAGTAAGACCATTAAACCTGTCTGACCGACAGATTAAAATTTGCTGGAAAAGTGAGTCTTTCTCTACCAACCATTTTAGTGAACTGGACATTGACTATTCCTGTTCTGTACCACAGATATGGTACCATTAAACCTGTCCTGAACCCACAGATTAAAATGCCAGAAAAAGGATTTCTTTGGGACCACCAATATTAGTGTTGAACTGAGACATTGCAACTATACCTGTCCTGCTCACAACCAAGCATGAGCCCCAAACATGCATGACCCCCAGATAAAAAGAGCTGAAAAAGAAGTCCTTTCAACACACCATTTTAGTTTCACATGACTAGACTAAACCTGTCCTGTAACCGCAGCAATGACCATTAAACCTGATACGACCCCACAGATAAAAAAGTTCTGGGGAAAAGGAGTCTTTATAGAACCCACCATTTTAGTTCACTGGACATTGACTTTATCTGTCCTGTATCCGCAGAATGACCCCTGAACCTGTTTGACCCACAGATCACACAGTGACACTTATCTATTTTGTACAGTGACAGTCATCTAGTATATTTTTTGGTAACGTGACATTTTTGTTTACAGAATTTATTTATGGAAGGTTTTATTTATAGTTTTACATTATCTTCATTTGCTTTTTTTTTTCAAGAGTGATAAACATACAACATACAACCCCTTCCCTGCAGTTTTTTAAAGGTATTTTTTACACGGTAGATGTGATTTAAATCGCCGCGACAACCCCATAAGGTACTACAAATTGTCCTAAACATACCCCAAAACACTTCTTAGATGAGCAAGACATTTGCCCTCCTGGCTTCTGAGAGTGATTCTGCCAATCATTATTTTTTTATTTATTTTCCCCCAATGGTTTAATTTTTTCCTCAAATCCTCTTCTTCAGTGATTAGGGACAGACTCCCCCTGGATATCAAATGATGCGACCCCATTAGTGACTTCTAGCTCCAGAAATTTTATAAGCCTCAAAATTGTGCAATTAGTGTCCAGCCCTGGGGCCCTTTTTGAACTACTTAACCTCACAGAAATCACATTATCAAAATTCTGAATTTTTAGAGAAAATTTTTTTGAAGCTCTCCCTGATTACCCCTAACGGTGAGAGCCATGCTGCCGTCAGCCATCCTGTATTAACACGAGGTCCAGCGTGCCAGGGCCATACTTACAGTGGGTGTGGGTGAGAGAACCAGCTATCGTGCTGTCATCATATTAACACGCAGGTTCCAGCTGCCTAGCCGGAGTGACAGTGGGTACGGTTGAGAGCCCATGCTGGCGTATCCGTCCTGCTATAACACGGTAAAAATGCCCTTATGACGCAGCAACGAAACAAGTCGTGCGGAGCAGAGTTGTCGGAAGCGGTAAGTGTGAGGTTAAAAACCTCCAGCCTTCTCAGTACACAGTCAAGACCCTGGGTAGCGCTTGCTCATCGATGATGCGGAACCAATTGAGCTTCCACTTTGGAAAAACAGGATTTAACGCTCCTGTTCCATCCATGTGCCCTTTGTTCTTGGCATTCTTTTCTCCATTATTACTCAACGTGCTGGAGTAAATGGTACTCCTGTTCTTTGTTTCTCTGCTCCGTGCTCCGATACTCCATGTCCTCTGAATAACCTACATCCTGGTCAAGACTCTCCTGAACCCTCCCTTGTACAGATTCAGAGAATTTTGTAACGCAGCTATTTTTACAGTGCAAAGTTTTTTAGGTACCTTTTAAATTCTAGAAAACACTTTTTAAAATCGGATGGAAACCCAACCATGTCTTTTGTTCTTTCTCTTTTATAAATTGTATTAAAAGGGTTGTATCAATACAGGTATTGCTACTATGTTAAAGATCTTGCAAAACGAAGTCTTTTGCAATATGTGTCATTAACAGTGGTCCATAAACCTATTCCTGTTTCTGACAGCACCCATCACCCCTTGAGCCACTCTGTGACAATGTGAAAGAACAAATTTCTGTTAGAAACAACATTTTTTACAATAGGACTGTAGTCTATCTGCATTCACAGCAGAAATGCACCCAATGAAATTCAAACATGACCCATGAAGCTCTTTTGACAATTGTGAAGAACAAATGATCTGGTTAAACAACATTTTTTTATAATAGGCCTGTAGTATAGCAGCATGTCCACAGCAAAATGCCAACAATATCTAAACATGACCAAGTGAGCCCTTTTGACAATTGGTGAAGAAAAAAATGTCTGTTAGAACAAATTTTTTTAGAATAGGACCTGAAGTATTGCAGCATTTCAAAGCAGCATGGACCCCAAAAAATTATAAAAATGACTTCCAGCCACTGTAAAAATGTGTTGAGGCAGAAATGCCACTTAGAAGCCCGCACCATTATTATTTTCAATTCCAAAGGACCATGATTATTCTGTATCTCACAGCAACATGACCCCAAAAAAATTATAAATATGACTTCCTCAGCCACTATTAACAAAGTTGTGATGTAGAAATGCCACTTAAGAAGCCCATTTCATTTCCAAAGGACCATAATTATTGCCTGTATCTCACTCAGACATGAACCCCCCAAAAATTATAAATATGACTTCTCAGCCACTAATAAAAATTGTGAGGGAAAATGTCCACTTACAAGCCACGAATTCTGTTCAAGAAGTGACCATAATTATAGCTGTATCTCACAGCACCATGACCTCAATAACATTGACAATTGCGAAAACTTTCTAAAGATAAAAGTGAGTAAATGGAATACGGTGTTGTCATGAAACCTTGGTCTGTACATTTTACAGTCTCCTCACGAGCAAAACCTGCAAAATTGAACTTTGGTGGAAAAGTGATAAAAATTGTCAGTAAGAAAATGATCATTAAAAAAAAAAGTTTTCAAGAGGGACACATTTCGTGTTGTGAAGAGGATGTGAAGTAGACGCATACTAATAGCTGTGACCGTCGGGCAATTGCGAGCCACAACAGTCATCAGAGATCCATGCCTGATCTATCTTGATGAAAAGTCAAAAACGATCCACATTATCTGTGGTAAAGCCTGGAATGCGAACTGTCTGGTAATGAACTCCCTCCAGCGTTTTGAAGGTCCGCTTCAATATGATCTGGCCTGCTTGACAGCGACAACACCCTATGGTGTGGCGAGCGAGCTCCGGTGCCATTCGTGCTTTTTTGGATACCAGAAGTCAATAGGGTCCGGAACACATACAAAAACATCGGTGTGCTAGAGTACGCAGATATAGTCGTGCACATTGATCTTACGCTTTTCTCTGTGTGTTGGACGTGTGCCCTGCATTGCAGCTTGGTGAGGTGGTAAATAAAGATTCCCAGAGTGTCATACCCAATTAGCTTCTGCCCACCCATTGCCTGCTGCTGCTGCTGCTGCCGCTAGACTGCTGCTTGTGCACTCTAACTGCAGTCACGTCGCTGATGTTGTTTTCCACGTTGACATTTGAGGAACGTGAACAGACGCAACAGATGTCCTCCGTTTGATCAATCAGCAAGGTCTCCATTTCCTGCAATTTAATCACATTTGGTGGGGGGACAGGAAAGTGCTGAGTTTTGTTTTTGTAACCCGGGAACCCGGAGGTGGCCACCCAGTTAACTTGTTGTTCATATTGATGATGGCCTTAATGCAGGATCAAGTGGAGGAAATGGAGCATCCAAGCACTCATGTGATGAGATGAGCCTTGATTTCCCCAAGCCTCTGGTTCGAGGGGCACTAGCAAACATAATCTTCCTCATCTTCCCCTCCTCCTCCTCAAATTCACTGCCAACCTCTTTTCCCAGGCAGGGACGTCGGTAACGTCGGTGTTCTTAGGAATTCCCTCCTCCAACCATCTCCTCCTCGTCTCCGCTTCCTCCGAGCACAGCTTCAACACAGCCCTACTTGCCTGAGATGATGCACCCTGAGAGCTGATGCGCTGCCTTTACACTAGCCCTGGACCCCGCACCACTGCCTAAATGAAGACCGATAAAATTGGAGAAACTGTCGGGCCTGTGGATTCGATGGAGAGAAAGGCCTCCGGTGTCCGCATCTGTGTTCCGCGTCTCCTCCTCCCGTCGCTGGCGGGACCTGTTTGTTTCAGAGGTGTCGAACGATCGTTCCAGAACTAAGAACACCACAATGCTCATGCTGACAAGGTCATCGTCCGCACTGACCATATTGTGGCTTCTCAAAACTGGCAATGTATGGTGCAGAGCTCTTTCACCTGCCTCCACTCTCGGTGGCTCAACACCCGGAGGTCCCGCCACCGCTGCTTTCCCTCCCATGTGTCCACTTCGGTATTTCTGAATGGCATTGCTCTGCTGCCACAATCGCAGTAGCCTGTGGAGGGTGGAATTCCAGCTTGTTGCCACATCAACAATGAGACGTTTGACGGGAGGCTGAGCGACGCTAGGCAACGCAAACCATTGCGGGGACGAAGCAGGGTGCGAATCAGCGAAGTGCGTGAACAACTCATGGACCAAACTCGAGGCCTGTCATCATGCAGGCAGTCCGACCCGGGTAGCTCTTTAGGAAATTTCTGGATGCATCCAAAGGATCATGACATGTGCCAGGGCAAAGGGATGTGCTCCAGCCTACACGATCTTAAATAACGGCGAGACCACATATTTCACGCGTTATCGCACACCACCATCCCTGGCACAAGGCTCTATCTGTCACCGCAGCCATTTAGCTCTCTGCATGACTCTCGTTGCGGGATAGAAGCCGTCCCACTGAGTCTTCCTGACCTGTGCTGTGACGTCAGTCACCAAGACAGATTCATTTTCAACACTCTCAGGAGACCTCAATGATAACTATCTCTCTTCAACCGAGCACCCAACTGATGCCCAACCAGAAGCACCGACGGACACAGCGATTGTAGTGAGTCGGAAGAGCCCTCTGTCATCCATCCCCGCAGTGTTTTGAAGAGTCGTGCGCCGAGCCTGAGAGCTCACCGGTCACCTCCCAGAACATCCACCCATCTCACCCAGTGAGCTGTCCACCAGAGATATTAGCGCCAATCTCGCCGCTCGAGCTTACCTAAGTCCATGTATCAGGTGGTCAATGGACTTATTCCGGACACAGATGGCAGACAACGTGCTTGAAATTTTTTTTTTTTGTTAGATGACACGTGGCTGCCAGGGCAGGGACGGCTTTTCTGGCAAAGAAATGCCTGCTCGCATCAGGTATTGGGGGCAGCAAGGGCCATGTACGTGGCGGAACCCATCTGTGTCCCCCAGGACGGAAAGGCAACATTTCCCAAGGCCAAAACCCTGGCAATTGCCCAGTACATTCAGTCTTTTGGCCTTTGGGATAGGTTTGGGTTAAAGTGTTTCTTCTGCCCCCAAAACCTGGAAGACAGAAGGCAGGCTGTAGACGGCCGCTGTAAACGGCGTGCAGGTCGTCAAAGCTGGCGGTAGAGAAAGGGGTAGGAATGGGTCTCTGTGATGCAGATGGTACTCGCGTGCGACGGTGGTAGCTGAAGCGGAGGCTGATCCCTGATCATGACTCTGAGAGACATGGGGCAGCTGATTAATGCTTGTGGTGGCGGAGGAGGGAGGTAGGCGTAGACATGGGTGGTGACAGTGGTTGGATGGCCCGGCATCGGTGTGGCCTTTTTTGGCCAAGTGGTTGTCTCCATTTCACTCATGGCAATCGCTGCATGTGACTCCACGAACATGATGGAGGGGGGTTAAAACACTTAAAGAATCTGCCTCTACTTATTGCGTTAACGGACCAAGGCGGCATATTACAATCGCTGGAATTGCCGAATCAGAGGCTTGCTCAAAGAATGCCCAGGCTAGATAGGTCCTGGGACCTTTTGTGACGAGGCGATAAGGGCGAGGAGAGAGCGGGGTTTTCCGCTGACATTGGCTGGGCGGAATCATATCACAAGACTTCTGCGACCGCCCCTCTCCCTTTATGAGGCTGGACCCGTACTGACACTACCCCCCAATCGTCTTCCTCCTTGTCTAGTGAATGATGATTAAGCGAGCTCGCAGTACAAATTCATGCTGAAAATACCACGTTGGAGTCCGCAATGTCGTCATTATCATCAACAATACAGGTGACTGGTCGTCCAGACATTCTGCAGTCCAGAGCTGTCGGCTTACAAGCAAGAGGAACCAGCAAGGCGTTGCCGACCGCGGAGGTCCGGAGATTTTTGCCGGGAGATTGACGACCTTCCCTTCTCCCCACTGTAATGGCAATCATAAACTCTGTGGCGTGCAGATGCAGATAAAATTATCCATCTTTGGCCCTCTTATCTTAAACATGTCCTTCTGACGCCCAAACCGCATTTTGTCATCAAAGAGAGCGGGTCTTCAGAAAATATGGATTATCCACAGTGTGGTACACGATTTGTGACATTTGGGCTGCCCATCTTCGCTTCATGTTGGAGCGAGAAGCTGATGATGCTGTAGATGACCGACATTTGTGTGGCCTGTGAACTGGGGAGGTACGAGGGAGGAGTAAAGACTTCTGCTGGATGCAGGTTGCTAATTAACCACTGAGATGACAGATTGGCGACGCTGTTTACGTACAGTCAGAATACACAAGGGCCCTGACCCAGCGATTGACAGGCGCTGACGGGTCCTGCCAACTTTGACAAGTGCCGATGGCAATGCATGTTGGACGCCAGCACTTGGTGGAAGGAGCACCTTCTCAATCTGTACCTCTACCTCCATGTCTACCCCCCTCTTTGGCTCGCTTGGACCACCCCCCGGTATGAAATTCGCTCCATGTACAGAAAGAAAAAATTTAGAAGGGATATGGAAGAGTTTGGAAAGTCCTTATTAAAAGACGGCAAAATCACAGCTATTCTCAAATCCCTCAAATCAAAACAAAATTGCTGGACTAAAATTTAAGTGCTGGAGGACTACGCTCTAGACAACAAAGCTTGACTAGTGTACCAAAAGTGAAAAAAAACACTTATCTGAAATGTATATCGGAATAATAAACGGGTATTTTTGGCACCTATCCATTCACCGTGGTTACCCTCTACCCAAAAAAAACATTTTGCTGTATTTCAAATTAAAACATGCAAATGAACTCTTATCAACAAAGCTTGACAGACGCAATAGTGAAAATAAACCCCTGTCTGAAAATGTTTACCTGGATATAAAAGGTTATTTTTTGTCACCTATCAGTACACCTATGGTGGACTACAAGGATTCTGCTTGGGATTTCAAGAATAAAAAACTGCAAGGGTGCTCTATCGAACAAAGCTCTGCCCTGCGCCAAAGTGAAAAAAACACGTTATCTGAAATGTCCTAACTGCATTATAAAAATGTATTTTTGGCACCTATCAATCACCTGTGGAATACAAAATTCTGTATTCAAATTTAACTGCAAAGTAGCTCTATCAACAAAGCTTGAGCTGACCAAAAGTGAAAACATAAACACCTGTCTGAAATTTTTACAGATAATAAAAGTTATTTTTGGCACCTATCAGTACACCCGTGTGAGTACAAAGTTTGTGGATTCAATTTCACTGCAAGGTGGCTCTATCAAACAAAGCTGGCCTGCGCCAAAGTGAAAAAAAAAACACGTAGCTTAAATGAATACGGGATAATAAAAGGTATTTTTGGCACCTATGAATTCACCTGTGTTGACTACAAAATTGTCAGTATACAAATTTGTAACTACAAAAGAAGCTCTATCGAGACAAAGGTTGTACTGACCAAAAGTAAAAAAAAAAAAAAACACCTGTCTGAAATGTATACGGATAATTAAAAGGTATTTTTGGCACCATCAGTACACCTGTGGTGACTACAAAGTTGCTGAAATCATATTTAAAACATTGCAAAGAGTGGCTCTATTCAACAAAGCTGGCCTTGCGCCAAGTTAAAAAAACTAGTATCTGAAATGTATACGTGGATAATAAAAGGGTATTTTTGGCACCTAACAATTCACCTGTTGGAGACTACAAAATTTCTTTATTCAAATTAACTGCAAAGTAGCTCTATCAATAAAGCTTGACTGACTCTAAGTTGTGGAAAAAAACACCTGTCTGAAAATGTATACGGAACAAAAAGGTATTTTCGGCACCTATCAGTACGACACCTTATGGTGACTACAAAGTTTCTGGAATCAAATTTAACTGCACGGTGGCTCTATCAACAAAGCTGGCTGCGCCATAGAGAAAAAAAAAACAAGTATTTGAAATGTAAAAACACGTGAATAAAAAAGGTATATTGTGGCACCTATCAATCACCTGGAGGTGACTCCAAAATTGCTGTAATCCAAATTTAACTGCAAAGTAGCTCTATCAACAAAGCTTGACTGACCAAATGTGAAAAAAACACCCTTCTGAAATTGTATACGTATAATAAATGTTATTTTTGGCACCTATTCAATCACCTAGTGGTGGACTACATAAGTTTTGTATTCAAATATAACTGTAAAAAAAAAAAAAAAAACCAAAGTAGCTCTAGCAACAAGCTTGATGACAAAAAGGTGAAAAAAACACCTGTCGGAAATGTATAACGGATAATAACACGGTATTTTTGGCAACCTATCATTTCACCTGTGGTGACTACAAAATTTTTTGTATCAAATTTAACTGCAAAGTAGCTCTTTCAACAAAGCTTGACTGACACCAAGTGAAAAAACACCTGACTGAAATTATAATACGTAATAAAAAGGTATTTTTGGGCACCTATCAGTACACCTGTGGTGACAACAAAGTTGCTGGAATTCAAATTAAAAAACTGCAAGGTGGCTCTAACAAGAAAGCTGGCCTGCGCCAAAGAGAAAAAAACACGTATCATGAAAATGTATAACTGGATAATAAAAGGTATTTATTTGGTCACCTATCATTCACCTGTGGTGACTACAAAATTGCGTAGTTCAAATTTAACAGCAAAGTAGCTCTATCAACCAAAGCTTAGACTGACCAAAAGTGGAAAAAAACACCTGTCTGAAATGTAAACGTATAATAAAAGTATTTGTGCACCTATCAGTACACCTGTGTGATTACAAAGTTGCTGATTCAAATTTAACTGCAAGGTGGCTTCTATCAACAAAGCTGGCCTGCGCCAAAGTGGAAAAAAAAACACGTATCAGAAATGAATACGGAAAAAGAAAGGTATTTTTTAGGCACCTACAATTCACCAGTGGTGACTCACAAAATTGCAGTAACAGAATTTAACTGCAAAGAAGCTCTATCACAAAGCTTGACTGACCAAAAGTGAAAAAGACACCTGTCTGAAATGTATACTATAATAAAAGGTATTTTACGCACCTATCATACATCCTTCTTGATGACTACAAAGTTGCTGGATTCAATATTAACTGCAAGTTTGGCTCTATCATCAACAAAGCATTGCCTGCGCACAGTGAAAAAAACCACATATCTGAAATGGTATACCGGGATAATAAACTGTATTTTTGGCACCTATCAATTCAACCTGTTGGTGACTAACAAAATTGCTGTATTCAAATTTAACTGCAAAGTAGCTCAAATCAACAAAGCATGACTGACCAATAAGAGAAAAAAAACACCTGTCTTAAATGTTATACGTATAATAAAAGGTATTTTTGGCACCGTATCATACACCTTTGGTGACTACAAAGTATGCTGGATCAAATTTATAAACTGGCAAGGTGGCTCTATCAACAAGCTGCTGTGGGCCTGCGCCAAAGTGAAAAAAAACACGATCTGAAATGTATACGGTATAATAACAAAGGAATTTTTTGGCACCTATGCACCCTGTGTGACTACAAAATTCTGGAATTACAAATTTAAACCTGTAAGGTGGCTATATCAATCAAATCTGGTCTGCGCAAAATTGAAAAAGAGACACCTATCGAAATGTACACGTGATAATAAAATGTGGAGTTTTCTACCTAACAATAGACCTGCAGTTACTTGAAAAGATCTGTATCCTAATATAAGGCAATGCAATGACAAACAAAGTTTTGGCTTGTACAATAACCAGTATCATTTATAGATGCCTGTCTGTGTTCACCCGCGGAACTACCCCCCACCCTCCACTCTCCTCCGTGACTTCAGCGTAAGATGCCCTTTAAAATTCTCTGCCTATAACTAAAATCTGCAAATCTCAGATCTAACAAAGTTCTAAGGATCACAGCTAAAATGTAGAGCTGTCTCTGTGAAAAAAATAGAATAATTTCGCCGAGCTGTTTGCTTGAGCTGTTTGGGACACAGACAGGCAGAGCGCACGTCCTGACTGCCTATGAGACTTCTCTGGACACACGCACGATCATGAACATGAAGGGGGCATGGTTCTAGTGGAAAAACGAGTATCAAGTGATTTTTCCATCCAATCGCCAACCATAACACATCCATTCATGACCTCGCTGCGCACACACGATCTCACCCTGCTCTATCTGGTTAATCTGATTTGCTGGCCGCCAAAATGACAGGAAGCGCCGAAAATGGCGCGATACATTAAAGTAGTTTATGCACAGATTTTAACCTAAATTATCGAGCGTGACCTAAAAAATATCCGATCAACGTAAATACCGTGCCGATATCAACATTGTCGATAATCATCGCTCAACACTAATCATCAGTAAACCAATTAGTTTGATGCATTACAATCTAAGGATTTTCAGGATGCCCCAGAATTCATAGTCTATTGTGGTGTCAGGGGTCTGATGTTAGGGAAAATCACCAAATTCATCAGCATGGAATTTTTCTTTTATGATTCTATTTGTTTCCGTCAAGACAAATGATGACAGAGAATCCATCTCTTTGCCCACATATAGTTAGCATATACTAAACTTACTTTGAGGTGAATAAGTGTTTACAAGAAGGAGTCTAGCATCTTAATTATCATTCAAAATTTTTTTGTTGGCTTATCCTTATTAACCACATAAATCAAAACCGTCTGAGGAAGAAGCGCCTTTGCTTCTGTTCATGTCAATTGGACATTGATCTAGGGATTTCTTCTGATTACTGTATTTGGAGTTGGAAAGAAATGTTTTCTCTTGTAAATGTCAATTAGTTCTGCCTCAAAAAGGTCTTTGCCTTCCTTTGGATCAACACTGTAGGGTTACAGCTTGGATTTGATGGACCTGTGTTTTTTTTCAACCTTATCTATTATGTTACTATGTTGTTTCACAAAACAACCAGAGGTCATGTTTCATTTTGATGAGGAATGAGACGAAAATGGAAAATGGAAATGGCTTAGAGCCTACACCTGAAGACAACAAACCCAGCTTTTTTGAGACATTCATGAACAATAAGGTTCTGAGTGCTGGAAAGATATTAGCATGCCTCCCCCAGTGCACCTCTTTGGGAAGGACAGTCCCTACTTTTGACTAAAGGCCGTTTGTTCTTGTTTGCTCCTTAAAGGGGTTGTCTCGCTACAAAGATTATCTTTCACATGTAGGGAACACTAAATAAAGATGTTTTCCAAATATATTGCATTGTTCATTTTTTTTGTTAAGGAGCTACAAGTTATTTTTTCACCTTCTGTGCGCTCTCTGGTTCCCCAAGTGACGGACCTGTGTACTTCTCCCACCTGCTGTTTGTTCTTCGGATAGCAGGGAGTGACGTCATTACACAGGTCATGGCAGCTCACAACTTCGGACAGTGAGAGCTCTTTGTTATCTGATCTTTCAGACAAAAGCCAGTAATTACTGCCTTTACTTTAACTCTGAAGATTCTCTGGTCCTGACAGCATGAGATTTATCTAACTAGCTGAGGTCTGAATACACAGAGCTCATATGCTAATTACAGACGCTTGATAGGGAAATGACAGAGCCAAGCAGCATTATTTCATTCATGCATCCTATGAAACTTTGAGATGAGACAACTCCTTTACAGGGGCATTGCCATTTCATTGATTAAACATGAAGGAGCACAACCTTACAAAACTGCTGTTCTGATTTTAATTATCTTCAGAGTTAGGAGTAAATCTTATGTACTGCTTTTGTACACAAGCTTCACTAGTTACCGGCCACTTCTCTCTGCTCTAACAGACTCCAGAAGCCCTGGCAAGGATGGTGACATCACTCCCCTCTGTTTCTTATCTGCAACATGAAGCTTGTGTACATTATTGATGAACTTTAATCCCCTAGAGCTCTGTAGTCTTCTGCCCTTCTGTTTATAAACCTCCAACAGTCATGGCACTGTAACAGGCTCAGCTGGGAATATCAGAGCTGATGATGCTAATCACTGCTATAGAACCATCCACAGTCTAAACAGGAAGTGTGAGTCTGAAGCTGGCTGTGGCTCTGTAAAATAGCATGGTGAGACAACCACTTTAAATGAAATGTCCTTCTTCCTGATATGGGAAACTAACTTGCATTATTAAATTTACTATTTTGATCTAGGAACTGTCTGACTGATCCTTATGTTGTATGTTGTACCCTGTTTCCCCGAAAATAAGACAGTGTCTTATATTAATTTTTGCTTATTTTTAGGGGATGTTTTTTTTTCTATGAACAATTATTCACATTTATTGTCGAACAAAACATCAACATGTATTAATATACTGTAGTGATTTCATCACAAACATCAGCATAAGCAGCAAAACTCTGAATTGCAAAAAAAAATGACTTATTTTCGGGGGTGTCTAATTTTTGGGGAAACAGGGTATGTATTTGTATCATATCAGTTTCCATGATTTGGTTCATTCTGAATGTTGAAAATTGCCCTATTCAGTTGATTTTTGCATTATTGTGTAGTTGAAATTATTCAAGCATGTAGATATGGAGATAAGAATGGCTCTTAGACAATATGAACCATCCAAAAAGTTGGGACACATGATATTTGGATGATTCTTGATTCTTCACTGGAAACACATTGGGCTTGTACTGACTTGGCCAAATAATATGTAGGAGATATGTTAACCAAAAAGTTGATGCATGGTCACAATATGTGTGAATGGAAAGAAGCATAGTCACACACATCTCCAAGTTTCTGAAGATAGCTGCTGAGAGAGGAGAGTGGTGCCCAGTTCTGGATCTGTGATGAACCAGTAAGTTTTGATAATTCTTTGTAAAGTGCAAAGTGGTAGAGGATATAATGAGTTTAAAAGGGGAGGACCGTGTTTAACTTTCCTAATAGTCTGCTAAATTCTAGATATAATTGTGGAAGTAAAAGTGAGGTCACTGGGTTAACAGTAGGAATCAGAACATTAACCTTGTGCATAAGAAAACCCATGACCTAGTGACCAGCAGATGCTTATCTGATGAAGTCTGCAGGAATGTTTCACTTTCAATTAATTTTATGAGAACATATTAATTCTAGTCTTGGCACTTTCCAATTAGTAAAAGAAATTACACTGATTTACTAAAGCTGGTAATGAATGGTAACTCATTTACCAAACGTACGCTATGCTTAGTGCAGCTTATTTCCATGCTCAGAAAAGTGCTGTCCCCAAAGACAAGAAGGCACTTTCTGTACTAGAAAAATATATGTCACGAGGAGGAAGTGTTTGCAAACAAATAGAAAAGTTGGATGTTAGATAAAGTTTGGCAGCTCAACACTATTGAAGTGAATGGGGCTGACTTGTAATATCAGATATGAACTAAGGACAAGAGTGGTGCTGTTTCAGGGGGAAGAAAAATCTAACCTTAACAACCTTAACCCCTTCAGGACCCGGGGTTTTTTTTTTGTGACACGTTCGTTTTTCCCTCCTCGCCTTCTGAAAGCCATAACTTTTTTTTTTTCCACCTACATAGACACATGAGGGCTTTTATTTTGCGGGACAGATGTAACTTTCTAATGGTTGTTATTCCCCTATACTATAGAATATACTGGGAAACCGCAAAAAAATTCCAAGTGGACAAATTGTGAAAAAAAACGTATTTTCGCCATGTTTCTGGGTGATTTTGCTTTTACGGGCCCTTCAATCTTCGGTAAATATAATGTGTTATCTGTATTCTACAAGGTTGTTATGCATCGGAAATACCAAAAATGTAGGTTTCTGTTATGTTTTTGGTACCGTAAAAAAAAATTTCCAAACATTTTCTATTTTTGACATTTGCGCCGCGGCGCCAGTTTTGTGCGACCAATAACTTTTTTGTACTAACACCTATGGAACGTCCCGTGAGGGGGCATTTTTTGCGGGCTGAAGTGTACTTTTTAATCGCTAGTAGTTTGGAAATACATGCGACTTTTTGATCATTTTTATTCCATTTTTTGAGTGACGTTAAAATGACCAAAAAACGGCAATTTTGGGGGTTTGGAATTTTTTTTTCTTCTAAAGGTGTTCAGCGTACGGGAAAAAATGATGTTTATTTTTTATATGTCAACTTTTCGGACACGGCGATACCAAATATGTGTAACTTTTTATTATTTTAATGATTTTTATTTTGTAAAATGGGGAAAAAGGGGGGGGATTTGAACTTTTAATAATTTTTTTTTTTGTACTTTAAAACTTTATTTATTTTTTTTTTTTTTACTGTAACATTTAGTCCCCCTATGGTGCTTGACCACTAGGGGCCGATGTTATCACCTAATGCATTCAAGGCAAGCATTAGGGTGTACAAGATGGGGGTTTCCCACTTCCGTCTCGGACGGAAGTGGGGCAAACCGCCGGGTAAGTGATGGACTTCACAGGCTCCCCACCACCTATGCCCGGTCTTCGGTCGGCGCACGTATCGCGGGGCCGTGACCGTACCGATCGGTGGGCGGCACGATCGGTTCATTCAGACGCCAGGTCATCTTTGCGCGGTGACTCAAAAAAACACCGGGCGGAAACCCCCCGCCGCCTGTTCCGGGAGTTAGCGCGATTTGCCGCTAACCCCCCGGGGGGGGGGGGGGGGGGGGCGGGGGGCGGGGTTTTCATACGCCCAGGTCTGAAGGGGTTAATGTATGCTTAGTAAAGCTATTTTTATACTCTGTAAAAGTCTTATGCAAAAATATAAACAGAAATATTCATTTTTTGGGTTTCCAACTGTAACAATCACAAGAAATTAGGGAAAAAAATGAGCTGGAACCAGCACCCTCTTTTGGATAAAAACAAATCCTCAATTTGCTTTCGACCCCCTGGGGTTTTTGAAAGAAAAAGGGGTATTAGCCAAGCCAAATCTTTCATCTGCTACACCCGTTCAGCTTTTTTGCCCCTTCACGCAGGCAGAGAATATTTGGGGGCTGGGGGGAGGCAAGAGTGGCTCGAAAGGGAAAATCTCTCCTTAGGAGTGCCCAAAAGGGCATGTGGGATTCAAAATTGACTTTGCCTCCACGAAGCACGGCATATTACAAGGCTTATGGGAAAGGAGTAGAGCCTCCCACCCAGCCAGCCAGTATCACTCTGCTCTGCACTGATGAGGTGCAAAACCCAGAAACAGCTGTATGCAGATGAGTTATGCTGGCTTGGCCAATTTCGAATCTCCAGACGCCTATATGGCGCTCTCCCTAAGGAGAGATTTCCCCAACTGTAACCACTTCATGCATGTACTCATGAACATGAACAGATTTTGATTTATGTATTGTGGTTCTGTAAAGGTTTGAGATAAAGAGCACGGATTGGGGTTTTCAGACCTAAGGGCTTAACTAGAATCTATAGGGCACCATAGCAAAATGAAATGGGACCCCACCACCTAATGTCAATAAACTAAAACAGCAGCCTAATACAATACGTAAAGGGGTTTTCCCCTTTCCTATGATTCCCCTTACTTCAGTCCTTTTTTCTTGGTTTCACTTTGAAAACGGGGGGGGGTGTTTACTGGTTCACAGGTGCAGTAGAACCAGGTCTGAGTATAGCAACCCGCGTGGCAGCCCACATGAGAGATTGAACAGATCTGTAGCTTTTGCAACCATGTGGGAGCCTATCAAGAGATTGAAAGGTCTGTAGCTTTAGCGACCTGAGAAACTGATGCAGCCCCCACAAAGGGGGAAAAGGTGGGGGCTGTTAAAAGGACATATATTGCAAAAAGACTTTTTTTGCAAATCTTTAAAAAAAAAAAGCAATTATTGTAGTGAGACAACCCTTTTAAAGGTATACATATATATTACCGCATATATCAGAAAACTCACATAGCACTGCTAGAGAGAAAAAAAGTTACCAAGAACTTGTTCCCTACAATAAAGAGCGATGTGCTTGTACCTGAATGGGCCCCCACAACCTCTGAGCCCCATGACTGCTATAGCTATGCTCATGATCAGACCTAAATTTTCAGTTGTAACTAGATATGCAATAAATTCAGTGACAACTTCTATGTAACAGCAGTCTGTATTCTATCTGTAGACCTGCTGATATAGACCTTCACAAAACAGCTGAGATCTTGCAGCAAACAGAAAATAGTATTTTAGTTTCTCACTGCCCATTATACTTTTTGAAATACAGGCAGTCCCCTACTTACATTGTTCGACTTACATACGTCCCCTAGTTACAAACGGAGACGTATGGGGCGTGGCTGACATTCAACACTGAGTCACGCCCCATGATAACCAAGTGCCAGCATGCCACAGCTGCACATGAGATACAGAACGTTATGTGAAATCTCCTAAAAAAAAAGGGCACAGACAGCAAAACAAATGTAAAAACTGTTCCCTGTACTATCCCAAATTTTTTGGGCTGGAATTACATTTAATAAATATACCTGTTCCGACTCTACTTTACAAATTCAACTTAAGAACAAACCTACAGTCCCTATCCCGTTTGTAACCCGGGGACTGCCTGTACTTTCTTTTGATGATAATAATGGTACGAATACATGAGGATGATTCTATTGCAAAATGTTCAACTAAATACTCCTCCAATGTTCTACCCATCCTTTTCCCCAATACTACTGCACTATCCACACTGAGATACTGAAGACAGAGAAATAGCATTCACTAGTGTTGAAAGAAAAAGGTAAAGTTCCAGTAAATTGATATCAGATTATAATATATAAATAAATGGATGTTACCCTTCTAAATCCAATTAATGCAAGGTCATTCCATCTTAAATCACCCACTTAAGACCTGAATTATGTAGATCAATGCACACTCGCACGGTTCGCACACTTTCCTTTCAACACCTGCTTTTATATGCTTTTAAAACGGCTTGTCCTCTGGTTGTCCTCGCGACATATGTGATTTCCAGTTGCACCCCAGCTTCCTTATGTCAGTACGTCTTTCTTATAAGCACCATATGGCTAACACTTGCATTATTTTGCATGATGTTGTTGAATGCCACTACAATAGGCAAAATGGCAGGAGCAGCAAAATAGAAGTGGAATATGGTAGAGTTTAATAATATGTAGAATTAGGTAAGAAAAAAAAAATGTTGGTACAATGAGTGGTATCTTCTTAAATCTTGGGGTCAAAAATCAAAAATTGTAACAGATCCCCTTTTCCTAATGCAGCTCCATTTACAGTTCTGTAGACTTCTCGTGTAACACAGTATCCTTTGTGCGTGATGGACACCTCTGATTCACCAGTAACTATGATCTTAACCCCTTACTGACATTTGACATACAGTAAGGTCATGAGGTCGGCTCACCCCTGAGCCCACTCCATATGTAGCAGGTAACGGATGTTAGTTACAGCAAGAACCTGCAGCTAGCGGCCATAGGCTGGGTGTATTAGGACAGCTAGCAGCCATAGGCTGGGTGTATTAGGACAGCTAGCAGCCATAGGCTGGGTGTATAAGGACAGCTAGCAGCCATAGGCTGGGTGTATTAGGACAGCTAGAAGCCATAGGTTGCGTGTATTAGGACAGCTAGCAGCCATAGGCTGGGTGTATTAGGACAGCTAGCAGCCATAGGCTGGGTATATTAGGACAGCTCGCAGCCATAGGCTGGGTGTATTAGGACAGCTAGCAGCCATAGGCTGGGTGTATTGGGACAGCTAGCAGCCATAGGCTGGGTGTATTAGGACAGCTAGCAGCCATAGGCTGGGTGTATTAGGACAGCTAGCAGCCATAGGCTGGGTGTATTAGGACAGCTAGCGGCCATAGGCTGGGTGTATTAGGACAGCTAGCAGCCATAGGCTGGGTGTATTGGGACAGCTAGCAGCCATAGACTGGTTGTATAAGGACAGCTAGCAGCCATAGGCTGGGTGTATTGGGACAGCTAGCAGCCATAGACTGGGTGTATTAGGACAGCTAGCAGCCATAGACTGGGCATATTGGGAGAGCTAGCGGCCATAGGCTGGGTGTATTAGGACAGCTAGCAGCCATAGGCTGGGTGTATTAGGACAGCTAGCAGCCATAGACTGGGTGTATTGGGACAGCTAGCAGCCATAGGCTGGTTGTATTAGGACAGCTAGCAGCCATAGACTGGGTGTATTAGGACAGCTAGCAGCCATAGACTGGTTGTATAAGGAGGGACTTTATTGTACATTGTTCTGTAATATTTTACTATTCCAGAACAATGTACAAATGAAATTAATAAATAATGTTCACTGCACACTCAAGAGAAATGCGTTTAAAGAAGTTTTTAAGTTCATATTAAAACGTTTTTTTAGAAAATCATACAGGTCAGTTAGGCCTCGTTCACACGGCTTATTTGGGCACGGATTGGCGCCGTACTCCGCGCCGAATTTGTGCTTCAGTACGGCGCCAATCCGTCCCTGTCATTACGGTAATCCACTGCTCTCATAGAGACCAGTGGATTCCGTCGCTCCTCCCCACTCGGCGAATCCGTCAGAGAAAGTGACATGCACATTATTTACGGCGCGGACACGCCGTAAACAATGCATTGTCTATGGGGCCGGGAGCGGCGCCCCCGCCGCTCTCCGGCCCCGCCCCGTCCCACCCCTTATTCACAGCGGATTTGTGAGCTCAATACGGCTCACAAATCCGTCGGGAATAAGCCGTGTGAACACGGCCTTACAGAGGATCAATACAGATACAGTGCCTCAAAATACAGGTATTGTATATTATGGCTCATAAAGTATTGTGATCATGTAGGTAGGTATTGTGATCATGCTACAAATGATGTACATGAGTGTATAAGAACCGTAGGGGGACTAAAAGTACAATTAAAAGAAGAAAAAAAAAAACAAGTTTAAAAATAATAAAATTAAAAAAATTTAGAAATGATAAAAACACCATCTTTTCCCATTTTACAAATAGAGTAATAAAAAAGTTAAACATAAGTGGTATCCCGTGTGGTGAACACCATAGAAAGCAAAACTACTCAATGCCAACATTGATTTTTTTAGTCATTTTAATTCCTTAAAAACTGAAATAAAAAGTGATTTAAAAGTTGAATGTATGCCAATGTATCAATGACAACTACACTTCACCCCGTAAAAAACAAGCCCTCAGTTAGGTCTATAGATGGAAAAATTCAAATATTTGGTTGCAAAAATAGTGCTGCTGTAAATTTAAGAAATAAAAAAACAGAAAAAGTACTAAAACATGATAAAAACAATTTTGTATCACCAGAATACTGACCTGTTGAATACAGATAATATTTATACCACAAAGTGAGCTCCATAAAAACGAAACAACAAAAATGGCACAAAAAATAAGCTCACATATGTTTATGTAGATCAGGGGGCATAACATGTGGTGCCCTTTGCCCCACGTGCAGCACCCAGCCATTATCTGTTCTTATCCTTCAAAATTAGATATTTAAAAGCTGCATTGAAGTGATGGCACTGTTATGGTAGATACTATATGGCTAGTACTGTTATGGAGGGGACCTTACAGCTGGCGAGGCTATGGAAGCAAAATATGGCTGGCACTGTTATGTTGGGCACTGTACAGCTGGCACTGTTATGATGGGCTCTGCATGGCTGGCATTATACAGCTGTATATGTTATTTTAAGCAACAAATGAGCAATCCAGACAAAACTGTTTCTGTATTATCTCTGGATTTCTTCCTCAAAGGAGTATTTATTTTTTACACAATCATGGCATATTTACAAGATATACCATAAAAATGGTTTAGGTTCAAGACTCCAGAGAGAAGGAGATGAGATGGAGAGGAGGCCATGCATGTGTGGTGTTCTCTCTAGTTATAGTTGTGAAAAACCCAATCCTGTAACCCCCAAAAACTACCATGAAAATAGGTACTTCATATCTTCTTTCTGGGGTACCAAATAGGGAACCCCCTATTCTAATTTCTGGCAGTCCCTAAAGTGGGACCAAGACCTCTTGGCCATGTTGAGTATTCACAGTTGAAGTGCAATAAATGGGAAACATCCCTCTAAGATTTACTGAGACTCCTGGGAGAGGCTTAATGTGACAATGTGGCCCTTGAACCAGAAAATGTTGTTCCCTTCTGATGTCCAGTAGATGGAAAGCTAAAAAAGTTATAGTTCTTGGATAGCAGGTAGAAAAAATTGCTGCGGCGGGCAGGGTTTAATAATCTTTACATGACTAATGTAATAGTAAATTTTAAAAAATCAAATAAACAGTGATAAACTTGTAAAGGAAAAAAAGAATAAGCTTACTCACCATAACTAACCACTGGTTATCAGATGCTACATTCCAGATGACGGAGATAAGTTCATAAATATAGGGACATTTGTTGTGCGCCTTAATGATGTTGGTTGTACCCGTGTTTGGCATGAGTAAATGAGAGCAACGTTTTTAGGTACCATATTTTTTGAACTATAAGACCCCCCCCAAATTTGGGAGGAAATAGAGGTAATAGGTTATGAGTGAAAATCCTATATATATATAGCAGTACAATAGTACAACTGTTTATAGGATAAGGGGTTTTGCCCCTAGTGGTCATGTACCCTTGGGGGACTAAATATTAAAGTAAATAAAAAAGCTGAAATCACCCCCTTTTACCATTTTACAAATAAAAAAGTTACAGATAATTGGTATCACTGCATCTGTAAAAATCCAATCTATTAAAATATACCATGATTTATCCTGTACACTGAACACCATAGAATAAAAAATTTCAAACTCCAAAATTGTGGTTTTTTGGTCTGTCATATCCCCAAAAAGTTGGAATAAAAAGTTATCAAAAAGTCCTATCTATCCCAAAATGGTACCAATAAAAACTTCACTTCAGCCCACACTTTTTGCTTCAATTTTTTTCTATTTCCCTCCTCCAAAACCCAGGTGTGTGTCAGGGTATGTTCACACGGCGTAATTGCAGCGCATGTTTTGGCACGTAATTGCGCTGTAATATGCCCGACATGTGCCCTGAAATTACAGTAATTCATAGCTCTCATGGAGCTATGAATGACATCCGTCTTCACTGATGTGTATTGAACGCCGGATAAAAGAAGTGACATGTTACTTCTTTCCAGCGTTTACATGCCAAGGATGATAGAAGTCAAATGGGGCCACCCTCCCCGTGCATTAGAAGTACGCCCTGGCCAGCACATACTTTAAAAACACCAGGCGTATTGCAGCACGTACAATATGGTGTGTGAACATACCCCTATGTTGCGATGTGTCTTAGGATATGTTCACATGGCGTATTGCGTCGCGTATTGTACGTGCCACAATACGCTGGGTGTTTTAGAAGTACACGCTGGCCAGTGTGTACTTCTAAAGCCCGGGGGGGAGGAGACTTCTTTCAGCCCCGGTGCGTAAACTCTGGGAAGAAATGACATGTTACTTATTTCACCCACCCTTCAATATGCGTCAGGGAAGATGAAGGTAACTCATAGCTCTATATGAATTATACTATGAATTACCTTAATTACGGACCACATTTCGGGCATATTGCAGCACAATTACACGCCGTGTGAATATACCCATATATTCCAAAAAATCCAGTAAGTTTTGAGTAAATTAAAAATTTTGGAAAACCAGCTACATAAAAGTGAGTCAAGAACTTTATGAAGAGAAAAATAAGAGAAGATATTTTTTCCTTTTTCTCTTTTTTGAATGCTTTTAAAATTAAGTTCTTTGTTTCTATTATTTTAAAATGGTTTCTTTGCTTTGGACAAGGAATTTTTGTTGAACGGGTCAGAATAAAAATATGTTGTCCAGCTGCCGGGACTCCCATCAATCAACTGTAATCTGACAAGTGTTCAGTTCTCCTGCAGCTCCCCGCTGATGAAATTAGGCATTGTGAGGGTGGTTATTGAAACCAATGAACTGTCTGTGTATTACACGAGTGTACGGAGTTCTCCAGAGAGTCTGAGACACTGCTAGCTTAGAATTCCCTAATATGATATATAAATATGGGTTTTCTAAATCCCAATACTTCTTTAAAGCCACATCTGCCCCGAGATAAGGATATACAAAGTGGCTGAAATACAAAAATATCCATGTGTATCATGTCAAATTTTGCTCTGGGTATTTACACATTGTTGACCCTTGATCATAAAAGAGTTATGGCGGCATGTATGAAATCTGTCATTTAAACGGCAAATTTCATACACGTAATAATAGCCTAGAACGCACCTGATTTATGAACCCACTTTAGGTTATGTTCACACGGCTTAATGGCGGGGCGTACAGTGCAACCCGCCAGCCCCATAGACATGCATTATGTCAATTACATGTAAATGATCTCCCCGCGTATATAATACGATCGTATTGTATGCCCGGGGAGAGGGAGATGAGAACTGTGGATTACCGTAAAAATTGGGGAGCATTTCGCTCATATTAGAGAGCAGTACGCTCTCAATACGGGGTGAAATGCACCCCAAAATAAGCCATGTGAACATACTCTTACAGCGGGTCATAAATCAGGTGCATTCTGCGCTAGTATGACATTTCTGGCTCAGTAAACCACTTTGAAAGTGCTCTACCTGTTCCAGCTGTAATGCACCTAGAATTACCGTAGCGATGCTATAAATTTATAGCTTCGCTACGGTCCTAGTGTGCCCCACCTCCAGCACACCCCCGAAATCAGGCGCATTACAAAGTGCCGCAGGCGCTTTGTAATGCACCCGATATTGGCGTACGGGCCATTTAAAAATATAGCGAACGGGGCTGCATCTGATATCAGGCTGAAAAGACGCTAGATATCTGGCGCAGCCCCATTCATACATGTTGCCCTTAATGTCTCAGCTTTGGAGAATAGAAGAAATTCCTACATCCTCCTTATTTTAGGGTATGTGCACACGGCGTGCTGGATCCGATTTTGGATCTGTTTTTAGATGTGTATTTGGATTCATGTTTCGGACCTTAAATGGACCCAAACACGCATCTAATAATGTGCAGTGTGTTTTACATTGCTTTCAATGTAAATGCAGCGGCGTTCAGATGAGTGATCGCTGATGCGTGTTTACATGCGTCTTTCGGATCCGTTCAAAGAATTGTCATGTCAATTCTTGATCTGAAAGACGCAGCAGACACACAATTTAAAACTATAGGGTGTGATCCTGCTGCAGCCAAAACGCATCCAAACACGCACCTACGAATTGGATGAGTGTTGGTTGCGATTTATGCAGCACTTTTGGATGCATTTTTCGGATCCATCATGCTGTGTAAACATACCCTTAGGCCATGTTCACACGGCTTATTTGGGCACGTATTTCAGCCCTTAATTCGTGGCGTACTTTTCGAATTACGGGCTGCAATACGTCCCAGTCATGACGGTAATCCACAGTTCTTGTAGTGGATGGGAACAAAGGTTATATATATGTGTGATCCTTTGTGTCTCTATTTTAATGTATTAGTTAGTGTATACCTCACACATATATATGTATATATATATATGTATATATATGTGTGTGTGTGTATATAATAGGCACATACCTATATAATACAGCATGTAAAGCTGTAGGTATATCTTTTGTCATTAATGTGTTGAACAAAATGGCTGCCTGTAGTAGTTTGTAGAGATCGTCGTGTAATCCAAGATGGCACCTATTCAGAAGTTACACCCTGTGTCCAAAACATTCCTGAGCTGTGAGGAGGGGTCTGAAGATAAGGATGTACCAATAGACCCTCACAGCCAGGTACATGGGATGCTTCTTATCTACTCATTTGCAAAGGTATAAAAAAGCCACCATTTTTTGAATAAAGCAGAAAGCACTTTCATAGCAGCAAGGCATGTTTGTTTTCTTGGTGCACCCTTTGTTATTTTTTTAAAATAATTTGAACCCCCACAAGCACAGAATAGCCCATTTGAGGCTACTTTCCATTTCATTCTCATAGAGAACTATGGATTACGCCTCCTCTCCCCGCACGGCGAATCCGCCGCGGGGGAAGATAAGTGACATGTAATTTACTAGCGGCACATATACGCCGCTAGTAATGATAGTCTTTGGGCCGGCGAGGTGCTGGCCCCCCGCTGCCGCTCAACCCCCGTCCACACGGCGTAATTGCGGGCCGTAAATACGCCCCTCAATTAAGCCGTGTGAACAAAGCCTTAGAGTTTGACGTGTCTATTGTCGTTTTAAAGGCTGAACTCCAGAAAAGGTTTACGAACGAGATGAAGTGAATTAAGCAGCAGAAATGTTCCCTCCCCTCTTGTAACATTTGTATTAAACACATTAGAGATTGTCATGCCTGTAATGTTTATGAGCGTACGAGGAAATGTGTCACCTGAGCGGGGCAATTATGGTGCCTATGAAATGGTGAGAACTAGCGGTGGCAGCAGGTGATGCCAGCGCGAGGTGATGTCTATGCTCTTCCCTATCGGTAACATTAATATATCTTGATATCTTCTGCAGGTACCAGTTTTACAGGAAGACTTTGTTCACAATTAGGTTCAGTTTTTCCTTCTTTATAACCTAACACTTTCCTTCCCACTTCCCTTGAGGGTGTCTGTCACTGCAACTCTTGCCACCTGCTTCACTCAGGTGTGAGGGGTTTCCATGGCAACCATCCCCAGGCAGCGCGGGCCAGAGCACGCCTAATGTTCCTGCGTCTTCCATTATTAACCACTTCTGTCCTGGGGCATCGATGTTGCTTCGTGTTTTAGGAATTTCAGAGGCCTGAGGCTCGCCGGCCCCCGTGACCTGCTCCAAAACTCTCTTATTACCAGCAATCCTTGAAAGGCCCCAACAAAACCTTGTTTAGGTTTGGATATGCATGACTGTCAGGTTTTCCAGTGGGCGATGGCGCTTGCAACACTTTTCACATAGTATCATTTTTTAAATTAGTTTTTTATTTGCTCTTGGCTTGTTCTGCCAAAGGCAAGGATTGACAGTTGCACTCGTCTTGGAGTTCACACGTTGTCAGCAGGTGCGGGTGTCCGTCATAGTAACATTTTTGCTTTTAAATGTATTTTTAAGTGGAAAGTGTTACAAAATGAGCACATGCTTTCACACGGAGCGTTTTTGACAAGTTTTTGATGATTTTTTTGTGCAGAAAGACACAGCAATTAATGCACCCAAAATGCCCCATGTGAAAGCACCCTTAGACTTAGTGTATGTTCACACAGCGTGTTGAGTCCGTGTGAATATACGCTTTTAGATGTGTCTGTCTGTCCCCAAACGGACCCAAACCTCTAACAATGAGCAGTGTGATTTACATTGCTTTCACTGTGAAACACGCATCGGCGTTCAAACGAGTGATCACCGATTCGTGTTTACATGCGTCTTTCGGATCTGTTCCAAGAATTGACATGTCAATTCTTGGTCCGAAAGATGCAGCAGGAGCCCTATTCAAAACTATAGGGTGCGATCCGGCTGCATCCAACACTCATCCAAACAAGCAGCTGTGTGTTGGACACGTGTTGGATCCATTTAGGATCTGATCCCCGCTGCGTTTTTGGCTGAGATTTTCGAATCCAAAAATGCTGTGTGAACAGCCCTTTAGGCACGCGCCGCAGTACATCATGTGAACATACCCATAGAGTTTAAGATCTACACAGTGCGGCTGATTTTAAGATAACATAATTCAGCACAGAATGCTGTAACTCAGTATCTGTGTACAAATCGCTGTATCTTCCCATCAAAAATTCAGGACTGACAACTATTATATACCATGTGACAGTCGTCTTTTGTATACTCTTTTTTATCTCTATTTGGGTGAATGGCCCCCTTTTTTTCTACATGATACATTTAAAACAAACTACAGTGAAGGGGTTTTCCACTAGAAAAAAATGAGATTTAAATTTGGCTAGGCAAAAAAAAAAAAAAAAAATACTAGGCCTCATTTATGGAAACTGTCTAGCAGTAAGACTGTCTTTGTTTTCCATAGCAACCAATAAGAGCTCATAGCAACCAGAGCCCATAGCAACCAATCAGAGATCATAGCTACCAATCAGAGCCCACAGCAACCAATCAGAGCCCATAGCAACCAATCAGAGTTTATAGCAAACCAATCAGAGCCCACAGCAACCAATCAGAGCCCATAGCAACCAATCAGAGCTTTCATTTTTCCAAAGCAGAAATGAAAGCTGAGTTCTGATTGGTTACTATGGGCGATAAAGACGCTCAGGGTACATTAACTCTACGTTTTCTTAGATACGCGTTTTGGGAACGTATTTCGGATGTGTTTAACGAATCCCACCAAAGAATTGACGTCCGTTTTACACAGCAGACACCCTATTTAAATCTATAGGGTATGTTTCTGCTACACAGAAAGTGTATCCAAACACACACCACACTTCGGGTACGTGTTAAGGTACGCTTTACGCTGCGTTTTTCAATATATTTTTCAGATCGTCAAAACGTAGTGAAAAATGCCTTGTGAACACAGCCGTAGTGTTAGGGTATGTGCACACGGCATGTTGGATCCGTTTTTTGATATATTTATAGATGCTATGTTTTGATCTGTGTTTCGGACCCTAAATGGACCCAAACACGCATCTAACAATTGCTTTAAATGTAAAACACACATCCGCGTTCAGACGAGTGATCCCCGATGCGTGTTTTACATGCGTGTTTTTATAAAAAAAATAAATTAATCGCTCCTCACTTTTCCTTCACCCTCTGCAGTTTTCACTTTGGATCCCAGAATTTAATAGGGATATCCCCACATTCCATTCACTTACAGTGCGCTGACGTTCATACAGTCACCTGCGGGCCGCCGTACTTGATGCAAAGCAATAGCTTCAACATGACTCAAAAGCTCGCCACTGAATGTTTACTATGGAAATACCGATTTTTTTCAGGGTTTTCCTTTTTACTTTATTCCAAAAA
>JAODAL010049496.1:0-28140 GCA_025379985.1 Phyllomedusa bahiana | reverse complement strand
ATACGCCCCAAGGTCTTAAGGGTTAATAGGTCTATGCAATTAGGGATCCTAGTAAGTTGTTAATGTATTTATTTGTAACAAATATGCAGTAGCAAACCATATGCACAAGTGAATTTCCTAAAACAAATAAAATTGGGGAATGAGAAAAATTTTAGGGTCACATTGATAAAAACTGTGGGCTAAAAGTCACTTTGCTGCCCATAGAAACCAACCAGAGCTCCCTTTATTTTTCCCAAAGGCGTAATGAAATGGCACATTTGGAACCAAAAACCGAATAATCATAACATTTTAAGTCACCCTAAGGTGATTTGGGAAAGGGCCCCTTTTGGGGTACATAGTACGGGGCCCAGAGAACCAGAGATGTTGGGGACCCGAATCCACAAAGTCTGGTAAGTTAAACCTTGTAACCAGTAAAAAAAAAAAAAAAAAAAAAAAAAAATTATATAATATATATATATATTATTATATTAAAAATATATATATATAGTGAAAAAGCCCCCCGGTGGAGTAAAAAAAATTGTGGTTGTTTAAATCCCCATAACAAATCGCTTTAGGGACCCTCTCACCAAACCGTTTTCAAAACGGCTCTTAGGGGTCGAACGTCATTTTTAGGGGGATTAAAAAACCCTTTTTTCTACCCTGGGGGCGGTTTCTTGGACCCCTCTCGGAGGCCCATAAAGCCTGGGATACAGGTGTTTAAGGTTTTGGTTTGCTGCTAGGTGGAGGCGAAGGCTAAGGAGGGGCTCTTTCCCCAAGGCTTGAGGGAAAGCAGGTGGGTGCCTTCAGGAAGTCGGACCCAGCAGTGGCTGGTAAAAATGTTTGTGGCACTGACAGTAAGCCAAGTCCACAGTTAGTGAGGAACTCACTTTATGTTTAGTCAGTGGCCTGATGGCCTGAGGGTTTACTTTGTACATTTTTCTGTACGTTTATTCTGCGCCTCAATAAAACTGGTTGAAGCCAGAAAGAAGCCTTTGTCGGTGTGCCATTTCGTTTACCAAAGACGGCAATCCAAGAGGGCATCCAAATGTGAGTGGAAGCTCACAATATAATATATATATAATATTTTCAGCTGTGGTTATACTTACAGTCAGGATAAGGGCTAAGTTTACAGTTAAGGTCAGAGTTAAAAAATTCTGTTCAGAGATGTTCAGAACCCACATTTCTTCCCGAGTTCAGTCAAACTGTTGTTAAACTGACTAAAGACCTATTTAAACCACACTACTTTTTAATAACATCTATAGATATGGATTTCCTCTAAAGATAACATTCCTGACTGTCTTTTTGTATTAATATAGGAGAGCGATGTCTATAGAAAGAACTCCTTAAAAGGGTCGCTATTGCGTAATTCATTTTGGTAGGATCAACTGTGGAGTGCTCTCACTACTACTTGGAAAAATGTCATTTCCATGGGGTCCTCAAAAATGACTGTATTAGGTTTTGTTTATATTTGCATTTACATAGACTGTATATTAAATTCTGGTATTGTTAATGGCAAGAAATGTACTGTTTGCAACACCATTGTTTTTGCAGTCAAAATATATATTGACTACAAGAACAATGCTAATGCAAACTGTACATTTATTGCCATTAACAATAACTATATATCTATATAAACCCCAAAACAAATCTAATGTACTCATTTTAGGTCAGGAATGGATACTTTAATAACTGATTTAGCAGAGAGGTAATTAGCAATTGCTGTATGTTAACATGAACATAACCTCAAGGGACAATGATTAAGGGCCACATTTTTAAGTGACTATCCTGGAATATCTCACTCAAAATAACTTTATACTGTAACATAGCACCAGCATTTGAGGGATTGGTCCTGTCAAACTAATCTGATCAGTTTTTATGAAGAGGTAAGCTCCAAATTGGACCTGGCTAAAGCTGTGGATGTTGTCTATGAGGACTTCTTAAAGACATACAAGATAGGTGCAAAAAATTGAGAATGATGAGACTGGGGGAAAATATATTTAAATGGGGTCACATTTACAAATACATATGGGCTCTGTAATAGGAAACAAATGGTAAATATAAATAGAATGTACTCTGATTGGATCACAGTTACTAGCGGGGTACCATATGGGTTAGCTTTCGGTCCTCATCTTTTCAATATATTTTTTATTGACCTAATAGTTTACAATATTTGCTGATGATGCAAAGCTCTGTAAGGTAATCTACATAGAGGAGGATAACAGAATATTACAGAGGGATTTAGGAAAACTGAAGGTCATGTAATTGGGCCAAGGAAATAAATGATTAAATTATGCATTGCATAATATGTTACTGGTTACAACTACAGTTAAAAATGACTTGGGAGGGATAGTAGTCTTAAATTTGACAACTAATGCCAGGCAGCTGCTGCAAAGGCAAACAAATCATGGATTGCATTAACAGAAGCATGAATGCTCAAGACAGGAACATAGTTTTGCTCCTGTACAAATCCTGATAAGGCCACATATGGAACACTGCATACAGTTTTGGGTGCCAGTGTATAGAAGGACCTATCTGAGTTAGAGCAGATGCAGAGGAGGGTTACCAAGTTGGTCAAGGGAATGGGTGGATTGCATAACAAAGACAGGCTATCAAACTTGGTGTTTTTAAGCTGTTGGCTATGGGGCAATTTAATTACCATGTACAAATATGTAAAAGCACAAAACACAGCCTATAATGTTGACAAGGAGGCATCATCACCACAGATGGGGATTCTTTACTGTAAGAGTGGTGAAATTATGGAATTTATGGAAAAGAAAGACTGTGAGATGGTAAAATCATTGCGCAAGTTTAAGACTGGATTAGATGCTTTTCTTAAAAAAAATATAATATTACAGGTTATGATTAATAGAGTCTGGAGATGGGATGTTATTCCAGGGATTTATCCTGATTGCTATATTTGGAGTAAAAAAGGATTTTTTCCTCTTGTTTGAGACAATTGGCATCTGCTTTATAGGGATTTTTGCTTTTTTCTGAATCAACACTGCAGGGTTACAGGTTGAAATCATTTGACCTAGGTCTTTTTCCAACCTTATCCACTATGTTACTATGTTACTGGGGTCTTATATTTATCAAGGGTCTTATGTTTATCAAGGTACAGACTTATTCCATTTACAGTTTAGAGTAGTATTGATTTAAGTATGGATATATTACTGGGAAGGATTTACATTAGTATGTTGTCTGTGCCTTCAGCCATCTGAATGGTTAACCTTGGACTACACCAATTGGTTCTAAGTCGAACTGTGGCACAGAGCAAAGCAAAAAAATCAGACCAGGTTTAGCCAAATAGAACTAATTCTAAATGTACAAGCAAAAATGGGTAAGGCTATGTTTGTACCTGAGCTATGACAGTCTTATGGCATAGAAATTCATAGTACCATGATAGAAACCTCAATAGACCCCATAACATCACCACAGTTTCCTCTCTATTCTTTGGAATCTTAAAATAATGGAAGAATGGAGATGTCTTTAATGGAGGTGTAAAATGGTTAACAAGGCAAATGTTGTAAAATTACACGTTTCTGAAGTCCATTTTATTGCTCTCAAGTCTCCAAGTGTAGGAAAGAGTGTTAAGTGCATTTCTGCTTCAAATTACTGCCCTTTCCATGCTGAAAACAACTTTGATTAGTATGAATTGCTATATAAAATATTTTTCTGCAGGGCAAATGGATGGGAGAGTCTCCCCATTTGTCCATGACCTTTTTCTTCATGAGTACATGGCCCCAATTTCATTCCCTTCTGCTGACATTTGAGCGGTAAACTCTCTGATGCCTCAAGAAAACAACTGACACTGTAGTAACTAGATCCACGTCTCAATGCCGGGAAGGAGTTGCACAAGTAATTTTGCCTCCATCTAATTTCACCCTAAGGTGATCACTTCTAAACATAGCAAGCTTTTTGGCTTCAGCAATGCTATTTTCTTTCAAAAATTAGGATCTCATCTGCAAACCTTTCAAGTAATGTGAATTTTCAGTATCAGCAAGCCAGACCAAACAGCAAAATGACAGTCGGCCAAATACACTCTCCAGGGCTAGAAAAATATTTAACTGACGCAGTGTAAATTAAATTGAAAGAAGAAGCGGCAATAACTTGGAAATTGAAATTAGAGTGATCAATTTAAAAGGATATGGTGAGACACCAAATCTCAGGATGTTGTGTAATAAATATAATTTGGAAACTTTCTCAATTGAATTATGTATATGAGGAGTTTTCATTTAGAGATATTTACGATATGTATAAAACAGTCTTTTTCATTGACATGTAAATTATTAGTGTACCTTTATATGCCCTGTCTTGAATTAAACTGAAGAATTACAGCATTAGTTTATTAAGGAGTTTGAGTAGTTTAAGTGTGCTAAATGGTAAGAAATTTTAGTGGAAATTGTGCATAAAAGTGGAAGTCATGGCGTACATTTAATTTATGCGTTTTAGACATTTTTTGCTCCTCCTCAACACATCTAGAAAAATTGGCTCTATGAGGTTACCACTAGTGTGAACTGTTTTGGATTTTTTTTTAGCAAAATTAATGAACAATGCTTCAGCTGTAAAGTATCTTAAAGGGGTTGTCTCACCAAGTTGTTCCACAGAGCAGCTTTCATTCATGCATCCTTTCTCTTCCTGGTCAGGCGGGGGGAAATTACAACACTCAGTATTCAAAGTCTGCAATTACCGATTTTTAGATAAAAATCCCGCTCTCAAGTGGAGAAAAGCTTCAACTAAAGAAAACCCTGTAATTATCCTTTGCTTGAAAATCAATAACAGCCAGCTCTAAACGCATGAAAAACCGTCAGGGGCCCGAACAGACACAGACAGCGGGGGCCCGACACTGACCCCCAACCCCTGCCCCGCTTTGGGTGCCCGACCCTTAATAGGCCCCCAACCAGAAGACGAACACATCTGAAAGCGGGAAACACAAGACCGACAAACAATACAAACACAATAAGGGAATGGTCAAGCAACCCAGTCGGTAACTATCGGGACGCGGCAAAGTCAGAAAAAATAAAGGGAAAACAAGCAGAGAAAGATAACCGGAGGCACAGAATAAAGAGGGCGAGTTTGGGCAGAAAAAAACCCAATAAACGGGCAAGGAAAAGGCAGAAGAACCCTTAAATCCTTCCGGAAACAAAGGAAAAAGGGCAATAGAGGAAGAAACAGAAGCCCAGATAAAGGTAAGCGAAATCACCAGGAGCAAGGACCGGGTTAAACCCCTGGAGTGCGGGGACATTCCGGCCCGGGGTCGGCCAGGAATCATCAAGATAGCAGGGAAGAAAACCCTTCACACTAGTAAACACAAATGTAGAACTATTCAAAAACCACGGCTACTCGCAACGGCCATGGCCGGCACCGAACCAACGCGGGGGTTCTTTTGGCAAAAACAGTACCCCCCCCTTTTATGGGGGGCCCCCGGGACCCTCAACAGTCCCATTTTTGCAAAAGGACCGGGTAATTCTTTTTTTTTTCCACTGGGGGCATTTTTTGAATGAACTGGGAGGCGGACATATTTGTCTGGTTTGGCGTTTTTACTAGTTTTTTTTTTTTTTTTGGGCGTTTTTTAGAGTTTTAGACTCCAACCCAGACGGCACAGTTGATTAAGGCGGTTTTTTTTTTCCCCTGTAGGGCGAATAGTAAGGGGGAAACCCCTGCCGGAAAAAGGGGGGCCGGCTTGGGGAGGAGCAGAATTTTGTAAAAGGTAGTTGTGACACAATATCTGAAGGGCAAGGTGGGACCACTACTCCCGAAGAAAGAATATTTTCGGTTTTCCAATTGACAATGCAAGTTCTCGTTGGGGGCGAGATTTTGAGCTTTGCCCCCGAGGGGGGTCATAGGAAAACATCGGCTGGGGTGAGGCAATGTTCCCCAACACCCCATCAAAAGCTAGAATTAATTCTGAATTATGGCATTAATTACAGCACACCCCAAGGGTGCACTGCTTGAATGAGCACCACAGACACCCCATTTGATAAACTCGGTGTTCTCCATTGAAAACGGTTATGGAGGCGGAGCCAGGGAAACCCAAGAATAATATCTGCAAATTTTCTCCATACAAAAAATGAAAGTTTTCAGTATGCAATCCCAACATTCAAAGTGACCTCAGCATACAAAATTTATTCTTCCCCCGGGGTTATGAGGTAAAATCTCACCTAAAAAAAAAAAAAGGAGAACAAAAAGAAACAAGCCCAAAACCCAAGGTTTTTAGAAACACCTCTGAGAAATTAGCGCTGCACCCGAGTCAATCGGGGCACACAAAAAAGTCTGGAGCAGAAATAAGGTTAGGGGCAAAAAAAAACTTTTTTATCAATTTTAGGGGTACCTGTACATCCGGTACCTTCCTGGAAATTGCGCAACTCGGGTTACCTTGGGGGAATTAGGCCTAAAGGACAGTCCTCAGGAAAGGGGTTGTCCCCGCAAAAAAAGGCACGGCGTTCCCAAAACGGGTTCCTCCTGGTGGCAGAAACAAAAAGCCCCAACACCAGGGGTTTTTTCTCCAAAGATGAAGGGAGATGGAGAGAAGAACTTAAAAGAAGGAAGAAGCGGTTTTACGGGAAACCCGACTTACTGAAAAAGTTAAACCCCCTTTTTTTTCCCCTCCCCCTTCCCTTAGTCTTTGTCAATAGCCGCAGAGTCATAAGTCACTCGGGGGTTCGGGGTTTTGATGGCTGCCATACACCTTCACAGCATCAGACAGCCCCTTGTCTAAAAAGGTCTCAGGGTTGGGTCAAAACCCCCCCGGGAAACGACACCATTGGCAAACCCGGGAAACGTAGTCTTCCCCCGAGCGGCCCCGTGAAAGCTCAAATAGTCCCCCCCCATGCCAAGGTTTGGGGTTTCAAAAAACCTGTCCTAAACCCAAAAAAAAATCTGTCCATAATCTCCACTCGGGGGCTTCAGGGGGAATAGCAAAGCCCAAACCTGAGGTGGGCCCCGAGGAGAGACACAACAATGCTACTCTCTCACCTCAGGGGGAAAATTTGAAGCGAAAAAATAAATTACAGATTTCCCTAAAGGTTCGAACCCTTTAGGATTTCCTCAAAGCGATCGGGAAAAACTTTTTGACTTATGACTTTTTGGGATCCACAAAAAAAAAGGGGGAGGAGGGACACAAGGGGCGGCAAGTCAGGACGGAAAAATTAAGGCATCCAACGCTCGAGACTTGTTTAAAAACCCCCCATGCCCGAAGCTGAGTTTTCAAATCATCCAAGCGGGCGGTGACCGACAAGTCGGTACTCAATGAACCCCCGAGGAGAACGACTGGGGTGGCCGAAAAAAGTAAGGGATCCGCAGGGGCGCACGAACAACACAGACAGCTGAGGGCCCCGACAGATCCCAACCCCTGTCCCCCCCTTTTGGGGGGGCCCACCCTTAATAGGTCGGGCCCCCAACCCAAAAATGAACCTATACTGAATAGCGTGGAAACAAAGACCCAAAAAAACAAACAAACACAATAAGGATGGGCAAGCAAGCCAAATCGGTAACTATGGGGGCGCGTACAAAGTCGAAGGGAAAAAAAAAGGAAAAAAAGCAATAAGATAACCCGGAGGGACAGAATAAAGAGGGCGAGTTATAGGCAGAAACAAACCAATATAACAGGGAAGGAGAAGAGACAGAAGAACCCCCTTTAAAAACCTTCCGGGGAATAAGGACAAAGGGAAAAAGGAGGAAAAAACGAAACCAATAGGAAGGTAAGCTGCAATCACCAGGGGCGGAGCCAGTTAAACCCGGGGGGGTGCTGGACGATTCCTGGCCCGGCCGGCCCGGGGTCAAAAAGTGCAGGGGAAGAAAACCAGTTCACATATGAACACAAATGAGACATATGCAAAAAAACCCCGGCTACGTCGCAAAGGCCATGGGCCGGGGGGACCAGAACTCAACGTGGGGTTCTTTTTGGGATACATGACACTGCAGTTCTTTGTGTGACCCGTGTGATGACTTCCTTCCTCTATCAGATAAGACAAACAGCAAGGGAAGAGGGGAAGCAGGTTGGTAAACCCAGAGAAAATGTGTGCATTCGAGTGAAAAAATTACTTTTATCTTCTCAAAAAAAAAAGTAAAAGAAAGCAAAATTCTGGAAAACGCTCTTTTTCTGTTCCCACAGTTGAACTACTTTTTAGTGAGACAACCCTTTAAGGGAAAAGAAAAATGATTCATACTCTGATGCCAAATTTTTTAATCACAAGGTCCGTTATGAAAAAAAAATTTTAATTTTTATAATTACATTGATATTTTTTTAGACCTTTTAAAAAAACTAACACTGCACACCAAGTCCCCGCCCCGGGATGGACATTCATATGCTCTTTTAAGTGTTCTTTAATTTCCGCTCAGCCCCCCCCCGACCATTGGGTTGACAGGCATACCAAGCATCCAAGTTTTTTTTGTAAATAATTCCCTTAAAAAAAAATCATATTGCCATAGTCTGCATTATCATAAAAGAATTGGTGACCGCAATAACCATACGTGATCAGCTGTGCTTGTTGACCCATTCAGTTAAAGTGACTTTTCCGTCGTTTTTTATTAAATAATTATATTTTTTGAAATAACAATTGGAACTCTTACCCTTAAAAATTATGTTGTTGGTTTTTTGTTATACTTTCCCAAACTTTTATCAGGGTTTTACCAATTGGGTTGTGTCCCTGCACTGTTCAACATTGTCCAATCAGTTATTGCAGAGTCAGTATGGGCAGGGACACCCCCTTTGAAAACTGGAATGGTAACACCCATTTGACTGATTCAGTAATCTCTCCAGAAGGAATAACAAAGAAACAGCACAACCCAGATTTATAAGAGGAGGGAATCCATAATTGTTCTTTCACAGGGAACACAAAATATTTCTAAACAGACATGTCAAGAAATTTCCCGGCCCTTTTAAGGGGTTTTGGTTGGGTTTTTTCTCAAAAACTTAAAGGGGTTTACAGTTTCTAGCAGGGGCAAAAGAAACCAAGGGCAAAAATTAAAATACACAATTTTTTCTTAGCATTTCACTTTAAGTGGAAAAAAGCCACTTGAGGTCTGTGATTTACAGTAAATTTTAAGAGAGTATAACATTCAAGGAAGGAGCTCAGGATGTTGAAAGCAGAATTTTTAAAGGCTATTTTTAATGTCAGTTTAGACGCCATCGTGCACAGACTGCATAATGATGTACACAGGTTTGCACATTCATCAATCATACACGCAGAGATGAATCACATAAGAGTCTGTACATGACGTTTCTGCACTGCATTCTTGCTTACATAGATTGAACATCTCTCTTCAAACCCAAAATAAAAAAAAGGGCAAGCCCAAATCATTTTATCAAGCGCAAATTTACCATCGGGAAAACTGCTCTCCTTCCCCAAGTGCCCTTTTCAGGTTAGCTCAAATGTTTGTCTTTTTTGTTAACGTCCAATCCATAAACTAACATGTAGGGAATTAGCAACAAAAAAAGAGAACATTTAAATTCCAGTTAATTTTTTCATTTTCACAACTCACAGGTGATACTGATCACCACCATTTAGGGAGCTTCACACAGCGCAGTTTTGATGCAGTTTTAACTGCACCAATTAAACTGCCTTTATTACCAGCAAGCTTCTTTCACTTATCTAAACTGTTTGTAAAGTGAGTAATCAGTGTGATTGTAATCCACAAGACTTCAAACACAGTAATAGATTACTTACTTGAAACACCTTTCTGAACAATTTAGACAACTGAAAGAAGCTTGCTGGTAATAAAGGCAGTGTAATTGGAATGCAGTTAGGACACTTTCGCACAGAGCAGTTTTGGTGCAGTTTTAACGGCACTATAATGAAACTGCCTTTATTACCAGCAAGCTTCTTTCAGTTGTCTAAATTGTTTAGAAAGGTGCTTCAAGTAAGTAATCAATTGCAGTGTTTGAAGTCTTGTGGATTACAAACACACTAATTGATTAACCACTTTCCAAACACTTTAGGTAAGTGAAAAAAGCTTGCTGGTAATAAAGGCAGTTTAATTGGAACACAGTTAAAACTGCACAAAAACTGCTCTGTGTGAAAGCACCCTTAATGGGATTAGTTGAATGAAACTGCTGAGATAATAAACAGGAGTCAGAGCTTTATCCCTAGATGTTGTTAATGGTGACACCTGTATCATTGGGAGGAGTATACAAAAAAAGGAATGCACAAAGAGTGCCTTCAAATAAATAAAAATAATAATAATCTTTATTTATATAGCGCCAACATATTCCGCAGCACTTTACAATATAGAGGGAATAAGCACAGACAAACCAGACATTACATTATAAAAAAGCTACTTACAAATGAGACACAAGGTGTGAGGGCCCTGCTCGCAAGAGCTTACAATCTATTAGGGTGTATGGGTGAAACAAAGGCTGACAAGTGCTTGGTTTACAATGGACCAGCCATGTTACATAAATATGGGGTAGTATACATAAAATGTGGATGAACCTGCCATCCCAACCATTACATCTATATACAGATAAGTGCCTGTGGGTGCCAAAGTGCAGGAAGTGACGAATATGTGACATAAATTTGGGGGTTGAAAATTAGGTAATTTGATAGGCTTGTCTAAGAAGATGAGTTTTAAGATCGCACTTAAAACTGTGAGGGTTGTGAGTGTGCCTGATCACATGTTCCAAAGAACTGGTGCAATACGTGCAAAATCTTGGAGACGGGCATGGGAGGTTCGGATGAGTGAGGTGTGTAGTCTTAGATCAGTAGCAGAGCGGAGAGAGCGGGTAGGGTGGTAGACAGAGATAAGGGAGGAGATGTATGGGGGTGCAGCACTGTGGAGAGCCTTATGTGTGAGAGTGATGAGTTTATGTTGTATTCTGTACTGAATAGGCAGCCAGTGCAGAGACTGACACAGGGTAGAGGCATCAGTATAGCGGCTGGAAAGAAAGACAAGCCTGGCTGCTGCATTCAGGACAGATTGGAGAGGGGAGAGTTTACAGAGAGAAAGACCAACAAGTAGGGAGTTACAGTAGTCAAGACGAGAATGAATAAGAGCAACAATGAGAGTTTGAGTTGTTTCCACAGTGAGAAATGGACGGATTCTGGAGATGTTCTTGAGGTGCAGGTGACAAGAGGGATTTGATATAGGGGGTGAAGGTCAGATCAGAGTCTAGTATAAACCCCAGACAACGGGCCTGCTGCCTAGGAGTTATGGTGGTACCACACACTGAGAGAGAAATAGCAGGATGAGGTTGGTTAGTAGATGGTGGGATGACTAGAAGTTCAGTTTTAGTGAGGTTTAGTTGGAGAAAGAGAGAAGACATGATGTCAGAGACAGCGGACAGACAGTCACTGGTGTTTTGTAGCAGGGCAGGAGTGATGTCTGGGGAGGAAGTGTATAGTTGAGTGTCATCAGCGTAGAGATGGTACTGGAAGCCAAATCTGCTGATGGTTTGTCCAATGGGGGCTGTGAAGAGCCAAATAGGCTTCACTGTACATTATGATTGGTGGGAGCCCTCTAAATGTTTATGGAAATGCCTGGTACTACAGCTCAGTGCCATTCACTGCACCATACAAAAGTAATCCCAACTAACTCTAACTAAAACACATAGACAATTCTACTATTGTCCCACCTTTATTCATGCAAAATTTGGTGCAAGACTAACCGCTTCACGCTAAATAACGAACACATGTCGAGCCCATACCATATACCAGGCGGATGCCGGCTGTTAATCACAGCCACCACCAGCCACCACCGCAGCTGTTATTGGAGGTATCTATTTAACTGCTTAGATGCCGCAGTCAAATGTAAACAGAAAGGACTGAGGTGCTCCCTTTGCAATGAGACTGCAGGTGCTATTCAGTTATCATGGCAGCCGGGGATCTAATGAACACCTTCAGAATCTATTAAACACAAAGTAGATCAATGTATTTCTTATGTACTGCAATATAAAGTACAAGTGATCAAGCAATTGCATGTACAAGCCCTCTTGAAGGAGGGCTAAAAATTACTGCAAAAAAATCAAAAACATTTTTAAAAAATAAAAAAGTAAAAAAGAATTCAAAATAAAAAAAATCCTTTTACTAATTAACATTAAAAAATAAACAATGTAAAAATTAACATAATTGATATCACCATGTCTATAAATGTCCGATCTAATACTATATCTATTATTACTCCCTCACAGTGAAATGTAAAAAATACCCATCGTCAGAATTTTAGCTTTTTGGTCATCCAGCCTCCTGGAGCAAAATGAAATAAAAATAAATCAAAAAGTTGCATGTATTTTAAATTTATACCAACAAAAAACAAAAACTATACTTCAACCTACTAAAAGTATATATAGAAAATGATCCACTGTAATATGAAAAACTTCATCCGACATTTATTGTACCGGATTAAAAACCATGTAGTTAAACAGCAGGTATCCTTAAAGGGGTTTTGCCAGGACGTGCCTTATCTGCTAAGAAGCAAATGTAAACAAAGCAATGCTGAGCTGAGAGAGCGAGAGACACAGCCAGAGCACAGAGCCATACATAAGGGATCGTGTGAAATGTTCACTCAAATAATCAAACTACAACTAGTGGATTCTGTATACAAACGACAACAGCTTTCTCCACAGTCTCTTGAAAGCTCCTTCAGCCTCTTGAAAGCTTCTTCATGTTCCCTGTCATCAGATAAAGCAGGGATATACTCAGATAATCACACTACAACTACTGGATTCTGTATACAAAACACAACATATTTCTACCCAATGCCTTGAAAGATTCTTCAGCTCCCTTTCATCAGATAAGAAGTGTGCTCTGCTCAAGCCCGGCCAGCAGCTCTTGTCACTCTGCCTGGTCGTATCTAATGCAAGCTTTTAAGTAACTAAGGGCAGGTAAGGCAGCCTGTAGCTCTCTCAGGCTGCAATTTTTTTAATCACATATATTTAGAAAAGTGATTAAATACCCATTTTGGAGGATCCCACGTCAACATTTCATTCGTGGCAAAACCCCTTTAAGGGTTTTAGGCCACTTGGGCCCTCAGTCACAGTAGGTTAAAAATGGGCCATTAAATAGGTCCTACAGTCGAGAAATAAAAAAAAGTCTCAGAAAATGGTGGGGCAAATCAAATTATTTTGAAAGTAGTAAAACATGCTAAAAACTAAATAAATTTGGTATCCCTAAAATTTAATCAGAAAAAAGATAATATAATATTATTTATACCACAAGGTGAACTTTGTGAAAACATTCCCCCCTCCAAAAATAAGTTGTGCCATTACATTTATTTTTCCATTTCCACCTCTCAAATAATTTTGTTCTGTTTTCCCAGTACATTTAATGGTATGATAAAGGTCGCATTAAAAAGTACAACTTGTCACACAAAAAAAAAAAGTCCTTAATGGAAAACGTAAAAATAAAAAACTATGACTATTTAAGATGTAGAGGAAAAAATGCAAAACAAAAAAATAAAAACAAGGTAGGCCAGTCCCGATAGGACTAAGTTCAAGTGACATTGCATTGTGATGTAATATGGTGCGCCCATCATGAAGCAGGAAGCCATGTCTATGGAATTTTTTTTAGTACCACCATTTAATATCATTAAAGTTCTTTTACCTTTTCAAAAATGTATTGTTCCAAGACTTTAAAAACCTCCCTACCATTTCCCACTGTAATAAAATAGAGAATAAACCCTTACTTACCATTCCAGAGCCACAACTCCAGTGTTTACCCTGAGTCCATTACTGATGATCACTATATTTACTATTTTGCCATAGGCAAACTTAAACTCTATCAGTTCTCTATCTGTTAAACACTAAAATGTAACTTTTATTATATCTAACTCTTAACCTCTATACACACTATTTAAAAACCTGATCTCTAACCTCATCATTTAACCCTTTTTGCTTCTGAGAGAGGGAATAACTCCCTTTCTATTATCAAGTCTGGTGGAACCCCACCTACTAACAGGGGAGCCTTATATCTATAGCAAAGTACTAGCTTCAGTAAGGGTTCCCAAGCCAACTACTTGGGCAGTCGTCCCTAATCTCATAGACACAGAACAAATAAGGCCCCCTTGTGACACTGTCTGCAGCAGGTGACACTTGTAGACAGAGGTGAGAGATCACAATTTAAAACATCATATCTGACCTCGCCGACATGTTTCGCCAGCTAACCTGGCTTTATCAAGGTTTAGAGGTCCGATCACATGTGGTCTGAGCTCACTTTCTTTTATATTATGTTAGGTAAACAGCCCGTTCAGGTGCTCACCAATTAGCCCTCAGAGAATCCAAATAAAACCCACTCCCCCTTCCGCGTGCACACTCATAACATGTCCTGCTAAAGCTGCCACTATGCGCTCATGAGCCAACAACCTTCAGTCAAATTCGCCATCTCCATAACGGGCTTGCGCCCCATCTTACCGTACTGCCCGTGCCAATGCACTGCACCAACAAACACCTCAGCCCTGACTGTGATGGGCTTCCGTCTCACTTCTCTCATATTATTGCAACTGCGTGGCTCACCAAGAATGAATAAATAAAGCAGACTAGGTGTCACATTACACAGCACACTGCCATCTTTATCAATTCCCATAAGCCCCTTCTTTTCAATATCTAATATGCATATTCATTGGGAATATAAACTCGACTGTACAATAGACCACTGTCATATTATCTTCCCATAAAGCACTTCTCCTATATATATATAATATGCATATTATTTTGGGGCATATGTGTGAAAAAGCTAGGGGAAAGAAAGGGCGATTTGGATGTAGTTTTGTTGCAGGAAGAGGCAAGATGGATACACAGACTCAATACATTGAAACCTAAAGGCCTAAATAAAGGGTATTCATTCTCGGCTTTTTATTTGATTTTTGCTGTTTTCCCTATTAATAATTTTTGAAGAAACTTGTATATGTGATTAAGTACGGTCAAGTGGATTATAGCACAGTTGAATTATGACTATGGAAGCATCAGAGTTCATATATGTGTTTTTTTTTGTTTTTTGTTTTTTTTTCTTCCCCCCCCCCTGCCCTCTCTCTCGCGCCCCGTCCCCCCGCCCCTTTTCCTTTTCCCCCTTTTGCCTCTACATTTTTCCTCATTGTCCCTGGGCCCGGTAATGATGACAGATATTCACCACGTGACGCCACGGTTTTAATTTTAACAAATTGGGATGCATGTATATTGCTTTTGCAAGGGGACTATTCATGTATGTATTCATGTATGTAGAGATTTATTGTTTCTGCTTTGCGGCGCTGATCTAGTGCGAAGCGGATGCAACTAGATGCAATGATACTGGAGTTCTTACATGCTCCCATTGCGACGTGGTGGATTGAATGGCTAGCTGTGAGCCGGAGGAGAGAATCTTAAAATGGGGAACTTGTGAGGTCAAACTGTGGGAAGGAGGGGGGCTAGCCGTAGGTCTACAGTATTATTAAAATGAATATGAATTTTACATGAAAAAGAGAAGTGGTTTATGATTATAGTTTGAGACATACTATACAATGCAGTGGAACATGGATTTAATGGGGCCTGCAGCTCTATTGGAAAAGAATATGCATATGATATATATATGGATAAAGTGCTTTTGGAAGATAATATGACAGTTGGTCTATTGTACAGATGGAGTTTATATTCCCAATGAATAATGCATATTAGATATTGAAGAGAAGGGGCTTATGGGGGAAATTTATAAAGATGGCAGTGTGCTGTGTAATGTGACACCTAGTCTGCTTTATTTATTCATTCTTGGTGAGCCACGCAGTTGCAATTTAAAATGAGAAAAGTGAGACGGAAGCCCATCACAGTCAGGGCTGAGGTGTTTGTTGGTGCAGTTTCCCTTGGCCACGGGCAGTACGGTAAGATGGGGCGCAAGCCCCTTATGGAGATGGGGAATTTGACTGAAGGTTGTTGGCTCATGCGAGCATGGTGGCAGCTTTAGCAGGACATGTTATGAGTGTGCGCGCGGAAGGGGGAGTGGGTTTTATGTGGATTCTCTGATGGCTAATTGGTGAGCACCTGAACGGGGTGTTTACCTAACATGAATTAAAGGAAATGAGCTCAGCCACATGTGATCGGACCTCTAAGCCTTGATAAAGCCAGGTTAGCTGGCGAAAAAATGGTCGGCGAGGTCAGATATGACGTTTTAAATTGTGATCTCTCACCTCTGTCTACAAGTGTCACCTGCTGCACACGGTGTCACAAGGGGGCCTTATTTGTTCTGTGTCTATGAGATTAGGGACGACTGCCCAAGTAGTTGGCTTGGGATCCCTTACTAAAGCTAGTACTTTGCTATAGATATAAGGCTCCCTGGGTTAGTAGGTGGGGTTCCACCAGACTTGATAATAGAAAGGGAGTTATTCCCTCTCTCAGAAGCAAAAAGGGTTAAATAATGAGGTTCGAGATCAGGTTTTTAAATAGTGTGTATAGAGGTTAAGAGTTAGATATAAAAAAAAGTTACGTTTTAGTGTTTAACAGATAGAATGATAGAGTTTAAGTTTTGCCCATGGCAAAATATATATAATATGTGATCAAAAGTCACTCTTTGTTCTCTTGCGAGATTCCCAATTTTTTGGAGATTACATTACTGATGATGTCACATTCATTGAAGCAAAAAATCTCTGACTGCAGCAGTCACATGACTGCATGTACAGTATGTGACCACATGCAATGATCAATGATTGGTCAATGATCGTGATGTCCAAGATAAATGAACATGTCGTCATCAGTGAGGGACTGGGGCGAATTGGAGCTCTGGTAATGCTGGAACAGTGGTGATGGGGAGGTAGGTGTGTGATTTTCTATTTTCGCACAGTGGGAGGAATGTTTTAAAAGTCTTCAAAAGCTCCTTTAAACTGGTAAAATAAACAGTACATTTTTGATTGCTGGAAGAAAAGAAGTGTATTTATCACATACCTTTGCAATATGAGGAGCAAATGAGCTTAACCATCATCTCTAGTTCTCTCATCAAATTTTTATTCTGCTACTGTCCACTGTTGTACAAAGAATAGCACACAGAATACTTCTCTGTCTGTATGGGATACTTTATTAAAGTTTCTCTGCAGCAATTATGATTAATCTTAATGAGAGAGGGAGCAAATTATGCAAAACCCACATTCAAGAGTTCTTTAATTATAATAAAAAAGTCGATATGTCAAACACGCTGTGCTACTTCAGAAATGAGGAGGAACATTTATCATTAACTTCTCCAGTTCTAGCACAGTTGAATGGCTAAGCTTAGGACTCCTGCAAAGCTGTTTGGTCTTCAACATGTGAGCTTAATTAGTGAGAACAGGCATAATGCTTTCAAGAGTAAAATAAAGTGTTCTGCAGCCCAACTGTACAATAGTAGTCGCACCACATAGTAAGTAAAGGGAGGCAGCAGGGGTTTGGTATAAGCATTTTAGAACAGAATACAGATGTAACAGGGGTGCTAAATATTGCCTTTAAAAAGATCTGTTCCAAAAAGTAACGGAAAGATTTATTTCTTAGTTCTGTGTTATTTGATGGGCTATAAACTACTACAGAGCAAATTAAAAGACAATTATTTTTAAAACATGTGATTTTCCTATAGCATTCTTATAACATGGAGCTTTGAACACAAGTTCAATTTTTGGAGTTGTACATGCCTTAGATCTCATGTACATTGTTGTACGATCTCTTCATTTTGTACACTCAGAGGTCCCACAAGAGCCTCTATTCTACTTCTATATGCCTCTGATTTTCTATTGGATTCCATAAATACAGTAGTTTTCCGCCTAAAAAAATCTCACCCCACCCCAATACACAGCCTGACCAGGCCTACACAGCAATGCACAGTCTGTCTGGCTCTACTGTATACTACAAGCCTTTAGAAACATTCATTCTAAAAAAAAAAAAGGACATCTTCATAATAAGGCACAGAGGCTGTCTCTACAGCTTCACAGGTATTCTAATCTAAAAGCAATGCAAAATGTCTAAGTTAAATTACATACCTTAGTATGAAATCAGAGGCAAACAGAGATATAGAATGGCCCCAAAAACTTCCAAAGTATAGAACTTTAATACTGCTATGTGCAAAAACCATAAGTGTTGTGACAACTATAGTAAAACTATTTCCTATGTTAAAAAAATACTCCGGATGCTCTACTACTGTACCAGACTTTGGTGCACATTTGCAGAGCCTAGTTGTTAGAAAGGATAGAGCTAAGCTTTGACTGGTATTCCCTACAAACAAATCAGAGGGAAGGGCGAGGGCAGCGGTGGTTGGATTTGCTGCAAAATACCTTAGCTTTATTCATTTTTCCAAGCTTATTGTTCACATAGTTTTGACCAGCATGACAAGAAGTGGTGCTTCTTGTGGAAAAAACGCCATAATACTCCATGAGCTGGAATGTGTTACATTTCCCCTTACATATTAAACCCCTTAAGCGGAATGCCTGAAAAGTAGTTAATGACCAGAACATTTTTTTTAGTTTTTGCCTCCTTGTGTTTCAATAGTTGTAACTTTTTTAATTTTTAAAAGACGCAGTTGGATGAGGCCTAGAGATGGGCGAATTTAAAAAAATTTTCCATTGGGTCATTCCCCGGGAAATTTTCTGAAAAAATTTTTTCGTTCCGAATTACTTCGGCCGAAATCGCGTTAAAAAGCAGCTTTTTCCAGGCCACGGCCTGCAGGGTGCTGTAAAAAACGTTGTGACATGCTTAAATATGCAAGGAGCTTGGTTTGGTCTTCATTACAATTTTTGTGTTTTAGTATGACCAGATTGACTCCCACCCCTTTTAGAATCGCTTCACTAAAAAATTTCCCCGGGGCATTTAAAAGGGGGGAAAGTGACCAAAAAAACTAAAAGCTGAATGTAGCCTAAATTAAAGTATGGCAGCGAAAGCTTGGAAAAAAACGCAAGCTGAACTCAGGTGGCAACATTAGTGACAAAGTGTGCGACGGTGAAGGTGGTCAAGCCACAGAAGCATGAGGTCACAGTGTTCACAATGAACATTCTGGAGGTTGGCAAAACACGAGGAAGCCAAGAGTGGCACAATGACTGAGAGCCGAGGTCACGGCGGCAGAAGTTTTCGGTCAGCATCGTCGGCCAATGACATTCGGAGGTGGCAAAAAAGGACGAAGCACAGAATGCACAATGACTGCAGAGCGGAGGTCACGGCTTGTGCAGCTACATAGAGGTCAGCAGTGGCACATGACATTCTGGGGTTGGCAAACGCAGTATTGAGGCCACAGATCGTGTCACAATCCCACAGTGATGGAGGTACAACAGCGAGAAAAATGAGGTAAGGCAGTGGTCACAATGACATGCTGGAGGTCTGGCAAAACAGTATAGGGCCCACAGAGTGGCACATAATCACACAGTGTGGAGGTCACGCGCGGCAGCAGTATGAGGTCAGGCAGTGGCACAATGACAGACTGGAGGTGGCAAACAGGAGGAAGCCACAGAGATGGCACAATGACTGAGAGTGGAGATCACGGCGCAGCAGCATGAGGTCAGGCAGTGGCACAAATGACACAGTGTGGAGGACATGGCAGCAGCCACAGCAGCAGCATGAGGTCAGACAGTGGCACAATGACACAGTGTGGATGTCACGGCAACAGCAACAGCAGCAGCAGCATGAGGTCATAGAGTGGCACAATGACAGAGTGTTGAGGTGGGTGGCAATACCAGTCCCTGGTAAAGATGGTGGTAGGCAGATGAAGAAACTGGCAGCAGATGTGTGGCATCAGGCGGGTGGCGGCATAAGAATAGTGGCTGAGGCAGGTAGTTTGAACCCAGACTGACGCCTAAGGCATTGGTGTGTGGAAATCCTGGCCGATCCACGTCTGATTCATCTTGACAAAGGTCAGTCGTTCCATATTTCCCGTGGACAAGCGGGTTCTCCTTGGGGTAACGATGGCCCCCGCCGCACTGAAACACCCGCTCTGATGCCACCTACTGGCCGGGCAGGACAGCTTCTCCACTGCAAACTCGGCAATTGCGGCCACACAATCCAGTTTGGCTGCCCAGTATGTCCAGCTGGATCTTGTAACTGAGGTGGCAGAGTGCTGTCCAAGTAGGCCACAACCTGTTGGTTCAGGGACTGCTCCAGGTCCTGCTGCTGCTGCTGCTGGCGACTGCCCTCCTCACTAGGCGGGTGAAGGAAGCTGCTCATCAGTGACTCCAGACTTAGGTTACTACTGATGGAGCTGGTACTGCTCCTACCCCCCCACTTTCCCCCAGCAGCCGGCGGCAGTAGTACGTGAGCGCTGAGAACCCCCCGGTCAGACCTGTCAGAGGAGGGACGATGCCGCACATAGGCAGCGGCCAACTGATTACGGAGGATTTCCCTATAGTATTTGAGTTTGTCTTCCCTCTCAATAGCTGGGAAAAAGGCTCCCATTTTGACCGGTAGCGAGGGTCCAATAGGGTGGAGAGCCAGAAGTCATCCCTCTGCCGGATGCTGACTATTCGGCTGTCAATAGCCAGGCAAATAAGCATGCTGCGGGCCATCTGCACAAGTGACTCCGAGGGGCTCCCTGCCTCCATTTCCACTGTATACTGCCACGGTGCTTGGGGGTCATCTGCCTCATCTTCCTCATCTCCATCCACCTCCTCCAGCTGCTCCTGCTCCTCCTCTCTTGTCACCTGGGTAGAAAACCCACTCATTTCACCAGACAATGCTTCTGCTCCAATGTCCTCCTCCTCCTCCTCCATTTCAGTCCCCCACCGGACTCATGTGGCCACGAGATGTAGTCGCCACGTCTCCAGTCCCCTGCCCAGACAAGATTTTTCAGCAACTGTTCCAGGACATGAAGCCGTGGAATGACGTCATTCATCTGTAGTCCTGGCGACTGACAAATAACGTCGCCTCCTCGAATGGCCTCAACAAACGGCAGGTGTCAGCATGAGCTGCCACTGGCTGACATCAAAGTTACACAGGGGAGTACACAAAAAATCGTTAATGGCCTTTCTCTGTTCATACAGTCGGTCCAACATGTGCAGGCTGGAATTCCAACGGGTGGAAACATCGCATATCAGAGTGTGTTGGGGGAGGGCCGTTCTGCCGCTGCAATTCGAGGAGGGTGTTCCTGGCTTTGTACGAATGGATAAAGTGCATGCACAGTTTCCTGGCCATTTTCAGAATGTTCTGAAGATCGGTGGAAGACTTCAGGAACCTTTTCACAACCAGATTGAACACGTGCGCCATGCAGGGCGCATGGACCATCCCTCCTCAGTGCAGCGCGGACACCATGTTCCTCCCATTGTCCGTCACCATGGTTCCGATTTGCAGTTGGCGCGGAGAAAGCCACACATCGATTTCTTGCTGCATGAAATTATGGCTTGGAACTCTCCATCTCGGCTCGGCACAAGCCATTTGTTCTCTGAATGGTGCAGAGTCCACCATTTGGAAAAGGAGGGACTGCAGTACCAACAACTTGGTCAGGAGCACGGTCAGCTGCTGCACCTAGGATGGTTGGACGCATACTGTTGTCTCTTTGCAATCGCATCGCTAACGTCTGCTGGCGCCATGAGTAGCAAAGAGCAGGAGCATCTGGACCGGGAGATGATGTCAAAGAGAAACAGCTGCCTTCTGCAGAGGTGGTGGAGCCTTGACTGGCTGCAATGGCATGCGTGCCACTGGGCGCTGCTGCTGCTGCTGTTGCTGCGGCGGCAGGATGGACCACCACATCTGAGCCACATTTCTCCCAGGCCACCGGATGGTGACGCTGCATGTGTTGACGCAGGGCCATGGTGCCAACGTTAGCTCCCTGGCCACGCTTCTCTTTCTGCCCACAGATTCTTCCTATACCCATATTCTGCTCCTCCGGTGTCTTAGCAAAGAACTGCCACACCGCCGAGTATCAGATTTTACCGCCAACGCTCCGCACTACGGCCGCCGCTGCGTCGCTGAGCCCCTGTGCTGCTACTTTCTTGGACCTGCGAAGCGGCACCAGGCTCTGCAAACTCCAATGTCTGCAGCGACGCCAAAAGACATTGCTGCAGATGAATGACCTGAAATGGCCACCGTGTAAAGACAGTGGGCAGTCGTTAAGGAGTTAATTGGTCTTTATGCTTTCTTAAGAAACTGGTATAGTATAAGCCTATCAATTCTCTTTATGAATCCATAATACGCCCATGTGCATAAAGTTTATTTCATACTACTTATGCTCTAACACCATGCATACTTTCCACCTTTATGAGAACAATAATACTGTGCATACATTTTTAGCAGCAAAAAAATGCTGCAAAGTAAGATCAAAAAGCATTGTTTAATGTGACAACACTTTGCTTTAAAGTCTTGGCAGTAATGATATGACCCAGACAGAGCACTGATCTCAAAATCATTGAGTCGGGTCTTAAGATTACTGTACATGAAGAGGCAGAAGCAAGTATATGCTTACAGAAGATTTGTGGTTAATTCTCCAAAATGTTTGAAACAGCCTCCCTGCCAAGTCTCTTCAAAAACTGTGTGCAAGTGTACCTAGAAGAGATGATGCTGGTTTTAAACCAAAATGAGGTTACACCAAACACTGGTTGATTTTAATTTCTCCTTTGTTCATTCACTTTGTAACTAGTTATTTGTTAAAACTAAACTATTAGCACTACTATTTTGCATTATGATTTAACAATATTTTTCTGCCAAAAATGTTTGCATAGTCCTGTATAATATACCTGTGTATACTAAAAATGAATAAGATATAACTGTACACTGTACATTACAATAAGAGATGTGCGAATCGATTCTAACGAAGTTGAAGTTTGGGGGACTTCGGGTGAACGAAGTGTGCTTTTGATTGATAAAATGGCTGCGAGCACATGGCGCTACATGGGGCAAAGCACTCTGGGAGGAAGAAGGGCATAGCCTGCATGACATGAGCAGAGACCGGCGGGATTCTGTGACGTCACCGCACTATATAAGTCCGGGCGCTACGCTGGGAGCTCATACTCCTCTCACTGTACTGACTAGGGAAGTTGCTGCCGCGGCTGATTGTGATAGCACTTACTGAAGAACTGATTTTTATACAGCGATTTTTGTGCGGTGTCTCAGCTTGTCTCAGAGACTGCTTCTCTTAATGTTCTATTTCTGATTTTTTGGGGTATTGGATCTGAAGTCCAGTGTGCGTCCACTGCAGCTGCATATACATTTTAATGCTATCTGTTCACAGCACATTGAATATCCAAGGCGGATCTAAGCCAGTTCCTGTTGTATTCATTTAAAGAAATAGCATTTTTACAATACAAATACCACTTCATTTTTGGCTGCCAATCTTTTGCCAATTACATCCGGGGTTAATTAACTTTTTTTTTGCTGTGGTGACAAAAATAAACCGTTTTTTTTCACCCCAAAAATACAATTTTTTCCCGTAGCCTAATTCACAAGCAAGGTTAATTACAATTTTTTTTCTTGTTGTGTACTAGAAAACAGCCATTTAACACGCCAAAAAACTCGATTTGTGGTTGTCAATTTTTGGCGCAATTTACATCCAGGGTTAATTAAGCGTTGTTTTTCTGCTGTGGTGAACAAAATAAACGTCTTTTTCACCGCCAAAAATTACATTGTCCTGTAGCCTAATTCACAAGCGAAGGTTAATTACAATTTTTTCTCTTGTTGTGTAGCGTAAAAAACACACCATTGTAACACGCTACAAAGCTAGTAGTTTTTGGTTGCTCATTTGTTTGGCGCGATTTACATCCAGGGATTAATTAAGCGTTGTTTTTCTGCTGTGGTGACTAAAATAAACCGTCTTTCACCGCCAAAATATATACATTTTTCCTGTAGCCTAATTCACAAGCAAAGGTTAATTACAATTTTTTCTCTTGTTGTGTAGCATAAAAAAAACGCCATTGTAACACGCTACAGAGCTCGTAGTTTGTGGTTGCTCAATTGTTTGGCGCTCTTTACATCAAGGGGTTAATTAATCATTGTTTTTCTGCTGTGGTGACAAAAATAAACCGTCTTTTTCACCGCCAAAAATTACAATTTTCCTGTAGCATAATTCACAAGTGAAGGTTAAATACAATTTTTTCTCTTGTTGTGTAGCGTAGAAAACACGCCATTGTAACACGCTACAAAGCTCGTAGTTTTTGGTTGCTCAATTGTTTGCCGCAATTTACATCCAGGGGTTAATTAAGCGTTGTTCTGCAGTTGTACTCAGTAAAAGAAACTTTGTTTTTCACCGCCACAGAAGAAATTATGTAGCATAATTCATATCCGAAGGTTAGTTAAACCTGTTGGTGCTTTTATCTTCAGTAAAATACACAGAGTTTTTAAACGGCACATACAAGTCAATTTTTCCTGCCCATTTGTGGAGCACAATTTATATCCAAGGGTTACCAAGCTTGTTACTGGGTTCATTTGGAGTCAAATACAGGGTGTGTATTTATCATATACAGATATCTTCATCAAACAGTGTCTGTACATTTTAGAACAAACATATGTCAGACAGAGAGGTGGCAGGCTCTTCACCTGCGAGTGGCAGAGGCCCAAACATTCCAGGCCCAGGTCGCAGCACAGAAAAGGGGAAACGCCCAAAGCAGGGGTCACTGGGGTGGGGCCCAAACAACTAGCGCGTCATCTACGGCCGTGTACGACTAGCACCCCAAAAAGGGTTTTTCCTTGATTGGTTGATTTGGTAAACCCATTTCCCCTCCCAGATGAAATCAAAAACCCCCCAGCCAAGAGTCGGGGAACGCCCAGACACAACCCCTTAGTTGCCAGGGCCCCGGGGAAGGGGGTCAGCGGCCCTCACCTGTCCTAAAACCCGCCCTGTCAAAAACCCCGGGTTCCCTCAGCCAGGATTTTCCCTATGGGGTTCTGGGCTAAAGCGCCAAAAAATGGGGGGGCGAGGATAAAACAATTTGGGAGGGCGGGTCAGCAGCTATTTGGCGGCGAAAAATGGGGCCAAAACCCCCTGCTTCTTGAAAGTGGGCGGCAAATTTAAGATGTTTGAGAGTGGCATGGTGGGGTCATTTTGTAAAAGGGGTTTCCAGCCTCGCATCCTAAGCCGGGTGATGGGGACACAGTGAAAATGAACCCCCAAATGATGATGGATGTAGCCGACCGCATTTAAAAGGGAGGGGGGTGAGGAAAGGGGTTTCCAATCATCGTCGGGAAAGAAGGCGTCGGGCTCCCGGCGCACCCCAGCAAGGGGTTGGGGGGCCGTGCGCACGGGAAAGCAGCGGGGTGGGGCCCGGGAGACAAGCGGCCAGGGGGTAAAAAACCCCCGTTTCGCAGGGGCCAGCGGGGCCCCAAGCGCCCCGCAGAAGTCACCCCGGGTGCGGAGCTTGGCCCAAAAATATGGGTAAATGTAGAACCCTGTGGGAAAGAAAGTGAAGCGGGGCCCTCGTCAACACATGCAGCTTCACCACCGGGGGGCCTGGGAAAACTTCCCTCGATTTGGTGGTAAATCCTGCCGCCGCAGCAAAGCACCCCAGGCACCATGCCTTTTGCAGCCAGTCCAAGGCCCCCACCACCCCTGCAGAAGGAAAGCTGTTTCTCTTTGACATCATCCCCCGGGTCCAATTTTTCCTGCTCCCCGCTACTCAGGGCGCCAGCAGTCGTTCAGCAGGGGGTTTTGCAAAGAGACAACAGTATCCCGCCAACCATCCTAAGGTGCAGCACCCTGACCGGGCTCCTGTCCCAAGTTTTGGGTACGGGCAGTCCCCCCTTTTCCAAAAAGGGTTTTGGACCTGAAACCGTTCGGAAGAAATAAGGCTTGTTCCAAACCCCGAAAAGGAGATTTTCCAAGCCGAAATTTTTCTTTTCCAAAAAGGCAGTACCAGCACTTCAAAATAGAAAAGAACAAAAGGGTTTGGGCCGGGTCCTTGAGCTTATGGGTTTTTTTTTTTGGGGTTTCCAAGGTGACGGCAGCGCGGACTTGGAAAGCTGTAAAAACGGTCGGGGGCCAAAGTCCCAGCCCCTTTACGGCCCACGGGTGAATGTGCTTCCCTGCCCAGGCACACCAACAACTTGGACAGGAGACCCCGGGTTTTCCCCCCCCTCCTCCACTTTTGTCAAACGCGGCCCTTTTGGGGCCAATGCCGCCTCCTCCCCCTTCCTCCCCCAAACCACCATCTCAGCCTCCACAAGTACCTTTCCCTCATACCACATTGGTTTGGGCACAGTGGTCCCCACCGTTCTACACCTGGCTTGCCTCGGGGAACGAAGTCCACAGGGAGGAAAAATGCTTTCCCCGTAATGCAGCAAGAAAACGATTTTGTGGCTTTTCCCCCCCCAACCCGCAAATCGAACCATGGGTGACGGACAATGGGAGTAACAGGTTTTTTTTGCGCTGCAAACCCAGGAAGGATGGTCCCTGCGCCCCGCAGGCGCACGTGTTTTTAAAACTGGGTTGGGGAAAAGGGGTTTCCCGAAGTCTTCCTCCGATCTTCAGAAAAATTTTAAAAGGCCAGGAAACTGTGCAAACCTTTAACCATTCCCACAAACCAGGAACACCCTCCTCGAGTTTTCAGGGGGCAAAAAAGGGCCTCCCCCAACACACTCTGAAATGCAATGTTTTTCCCCCCTTTGGAAAATTTCCCGCCTGCACATTTTGGGGGGCCCACTGTAATGGGAAAAAAATAGAAAGGCCATTAACCGATTTTTTGATGATCCAGGTGGACAGGGGTACTCCCCCTGGTAAATTTGATGTCAGCCAAGGCACCCATGGGGTGACACCCCGCCGCTGTTGAGGCCCCTTCGAGGAGGCCCGTTTTTTGTCGTCGCCAGGACTACGGGGTGAATAACGTCATTCCACTGCTTTATTTCCCCGGGGAAAAGATGCTGAAAAAAACGTCTGGGGAGGGGGCTGGAGACTGGCCCACTTATTCGTGGCCCCCATGAGTCCGGGGGACTTAAAAAAGGGGGAAAGGAGGAGGACAGAGGGGCAGAAGGAATTGTCTGGTGAAAAATTTTGGATTTTTCTACCCAAAGGTGACGAAGGAGGGAAACAGGAGCAGCTGGAGGGGGGTAAATGGGGATGAGGAAGAAAGGCAAAATGACCCGCAAGCACCGTGGAATTATACAGTGGAAATGGGGGGGCAGGGAGCCCCTCGGAAATCACCCTTTTGCAAAATGGCCTGCAGCATGCGAAATTTTTTTCTAGGACAGCCAATAGCAGCATCCGGCAGAGGGATGGGCTTCTGGGGTCTCCAAAACCCTATTGGGCCCTCGCTACCGGGCCCCCAAAAAGGGGGCCTTTTTTCCCCCTATTGAAGGGGGGACAAAGCTCAAATACTATGGGGGAAAACCTCCGGGGAGTTCATTGGCCGCTGCCTATTGGGGCATCGTCCCTCCTCTTTACAGGTCCTGAACGGTGGGGTTTTTCAGCGCTCACTTTCTACTTTCCGGGGGGCTTTCTTGGGGGGAAAGGGGGGGGAGGGAGAAGCAGTACCAAACTCCATCAGCACAACCAAGTCTGCAGTCCAAATGATGAGGGAGCTTTTCCCTTCACCCGCCTAGTGAAGAGGACCCCCCGCCAGCAGCAGCAGGACCTTGGGGCAGAACCCTGAAACCCAAAAGGGGGTGGCCTACTTTTTGGGAAAACACTCTGCCCCCCTCATTGAAAAATCCCTGGGGCACTTTGGGGAGGGCCCAAAATGGATGGTTTGGCCCCCAACTTTTCCGATTTGCCCGTGGAGAAGTTGTCCCGGGCCCCGGCCAGTAGTGTTTTCATCAAGCGGGTGTTTTTTAGTGCCGGGGGGGGCCATCGATCCCCAAGGAGGGAACCCCCTTGTCCATTTGGGGAAAAGTGGAACGGGGCTGACCTTTGTCAAGATTAATTTACTGGATCGGCCAGGGTTTCCACACCCCAAAGCCTTAGGCCCTTTAACCCACATCAAGCCAAGATGCCTCACCCAAACTGTGGGGAAAGAGCTTGGTTTTAAACTACCTGCCCTCACCCATTCTGATGCTGCCCCCCCCGTCGATGCCACACATCTGCTTTAAGTTTTTCCCCTCTGCCAAAAACCATCTTTACCAGGGCCCGGTATTGCCCCCCACCTCCACAAATCTGTCCCCTTGTGCCACTGCCTGACCTCATGCGGGTGTTGTTTTCTGGTGCCATGACAAACCAACTTTGTCATTTTGCCACTCTCTGACCTCCCGGGTGTTTGGGGTCCCGCCCGGGCCTTTACCTCCACTCTCCCGCCATCGTGCCCTCTGTGGGCCCACTACTGTTTTTCCAAACCCCCAAATGTCCCTTGTGCCACTGTCGACCCAGGTTGCTTTCTTGCTGTACCTACAAAACTCTGGGCCCTTTTGCCACTGTCGAC
>JAODAL010049495.1:0-28140 GCA_025379985.1 Phyllomedusa bahiana | reverse complement strand
TTTTTGTTATGCGGTCTCCATGGCAACTGTCTTCACGCTGCCCCAATGCATTGGGGGCTCGGACGTCACCACAACCCGGATCGTCATTCAGCACCCGGGGCTGTCTGGTAGGAGATTCATACCGGGTCATTTACTGGCCCCGAGATCGGGGGGCAGCAAGCTCACTCCTGCCGCCCGCCCGCGATGTCGGACCACGATGTCCACATCGGGGGGTTAAAACCCCCCGGGGCCGGAGCGCACCCCCGCCGGGGGATGCGGCATGTGCCAGCGGAAATATACCGCGGTTTCATGCCCGATTTTTGCCGCTCCGCTTTAGGCCAAGACACTTGCCCCATAGGGCAATTTGCGGGAACCCCTCCCACTTGCCGTATGAGTCCCCAAAATGCGGTAAGGGGGTTAACAAGGGATCTCATGTTGCCATTTTGTCTTTTAGATCCAGGATCCGGTTCTAAATGTCATTGACCACTTGACAGAAATCCCCCCTCAAAAAACTGTTTTCAATTTTTTTCCACATTAAAAAGGGGTTGTACTGGGGCATTGTCACTCATGGAAATCATGGGGATATTACCAAAAGAGAGAGACACACAGAAGTAAATGGAAAAATCAGTGCAATACTGTCCCTTCTCAATTCCCCAAATATGAAGTCCAACAATCGTTAAGTCCCACACGTAAGTCAAAAAACACACTTAAGACACAAAAGCGCTCTGGATAACAAAAACTAATGATCGTGAGAAAAAAAGGGAAAAAGTGCGCGGGTTCGGCCGTGCGGTGCGTGGACAAAAACCTGCTTTGGGGGACCAAAAGGTCCCAGCCACACCGGTGCTGCACTGGCTCTTTCTTTATATAAAAAATACAAAACAGGGTAAAAAAACAAAAAATACATTAAAAAAAAAAAAAAAAAAAAATAAAAATTGGTCAACACTGCATTTTCCTTTCTTGTTTTAAATTAGTGGGATTCCTCCCCTTTTTTAAGACCTTTTCGAGGGGTATTTTTTTCTTTGAGACTTATATAATTTTGCTTCTATTTTTAAAAAACACATTTTTAACATACATTGAAATAGATTTTATACCACGTTGATATTTATCTTTATTCATTCATTCATTGGAAAGACAACTATTTCTCTGATTCACTAACATGCTTCATGCTTTTTCATGCGTTTCCAGCCTGTCTCGATTCCTCACACACTGGCGAGACACAAGGAACTTTATACACATGTATGAGCGCACCTCGGGCGCCGACATAAAAGAGGCGCAGCTTTCACTAAAAATTCTGTGAAAACAGGTGCTCCAACGCGCCGATCGTCATACATGTCGCCCGTAGCATTCCATACAGCTTTCACTCATTCACTGAAAAAGGCTGCATGATCAGCCGAAACGTTCCATATATGATCACGGTTTCTTCAAGCCATATTGATATATTATATACATGTTACATTCTTGTATTTTAGTATGGCAACAGATTTACTGTAATTTAAAGCTGTGAAAAAGTTCTATTTATCATATATGAAACTTCTGAGACACCGAGCACAGGAAACCAGAAAATCTTATCCAACGTGTCAGAGAGTGGCAAAAAGGGTAAAATTGCCACAAATCATGTCACTGCAATTCAGGAGCTCAATACAAGTGATATGGAGAAAATAATTAGAAACTGAAGATGTATTTTTAATGGTGCCATTGACCATAACATATTATGTACTGGGAAACAAAAAACATTCTATGTGGGGTAAAACATGAAAAAAAAAAAAACAATTGCACCATTTTTGTAGGGGTGTAGATTTTATGGAGTTCATTCTTTGGTAAAAATTATGTTATCTGTCTTCTGTAGGTTGATACGAATCCAGTGATAACAAATTTGTAGCGTTTTCATTGTTTTAGTGCTTAAAATTAAAAAAATATATATTTTTAAATTTTTGCTGAAATACCCTTTTCTGAGACCTAGAACTATTGTGTTTTTCAGACTATTGACCTGAGCAAGAAATAATTTTTTTGCATATGGAACTGTAGGTTTTATTGGTACCATGCTGAGATACATTTGACTTTTTGATCACTCTTATTCCAATTTTTTGGGGATGAGAAATCACAAAAAAACTGTTTTTTACAATTAGATTTTTTTTTTGTTCTACGGTGTTCATCATACGGTATGAATGATGTTATATTTCAATAGATCAGACTCTTACGAAGGGGGCAATAGCAATTATATGTAACTTTTTTCTTTTTCATACTTTTTTTATTTGTAAAATAGCGAAATAGTGTTTTGAACTTTATTTTTTTTTTGTACTTTTTTATTATTACTTTAACAATAAGTCCCTCTAGAGTACTTGATTGTTTATTCTATATATGGCAGTACTACCCTGTTTCCCCCAAAATAAGACAGTGTCTTATATTAATTTTTGCTCATAAAGACGAGCGAAGACTTATTTTTAGGGGATGTTTTTTTTTTTCTTTCTATGAACAATAATTCACATTTATTGTTGAAGAAAACATCAACATGTATTAATATTACTGTAGTGATTTCATCACAAACATCAGCATAAGCAGCCAACCTCTGAATTGCATAAAAAAAATGCACTAGGTCTCATTTTCGGGGAAGCAGGGTATTATACTGCGTATACAGGACTTTCATTCATTCGCTATTATGCCCTGCTATTGTCAGCTATGGAAGCCTTCAAAATACCTCTGGTTGTTATGGAAAGCGATCGTCACCCCTCGATTATGTCACTGGGGCCAATCAAGGGAAGGAATGGTGCACAGCATCCCTGCTAAACAGCAGGAATAGGAGCTGGCTCTAATCCCTGTGGAAAGTGGTGGCTGCTGGCTGCAATTAAAACCCAACACGGGCCATGGATGGAGTTCAGTGCGTGACCCCGCCCCGCTCCATACAACCTTCATGCTATTTGGATGTATGGGTACTTCCCCAATGCATGAAGAGGTTATGGGGCACAATAAAGATAAATATTATTGAAAAACTATAAACACAAGAAATAAAATGAGAGGTTCCTGCTCATTCACTTCTAATAATGGTTGATGAGAAGATGTCAGTAGGGGAATGTTCTCAGCCAGGTGATGGCGCCCTCACTGACTAGGAGAAGAAAGGTCCGCGGTGACCTTGTTAGTGGTATAGACTCCACAGCTATTGGTGCTTTTTGTGATTTCATGTCCCCCCAAAAAATTGAATAAAAAGTTTTCAAAAAACCACTTGTATCCCAGAATGATAACAATACAAACTTTACTTCAGCCCACAAAAAATGAGCCCACACTCAGGTCCATAGACTGAAAAACTAAAATGTTACTGGTGACAGAGAAAGGCATTTCAGCAAAAACTTACACAATAGAAACCCCACATAGAATTTTTTTTTGGGGGGGTTTCCAAGTACTTTATATGTTATGGTCAATGAACCTATTAAATACATACATATTAAATACATCTTGTCCTCCAATAAACAAGCCCCCATATAGCTATGTAGACAGAGAAAAAAAAAGTTATTGCTCTTAAAAGATGGGACATTTGTGACATATTATTAGCATATAAGAACAGGCCCCCTATCTTCTCTATGAAGAACAGAGAGATGGCAATACATGTGCAGTGCTCTCCGTTCTGTTGGAGTTCTGGGTAAAAATATACTAGTCTGTACTTGGAATTCCCTTTAAAATGAATGGAAAGTACTACAGACGCGTGGCCACCTCTCACCAGTGATAGGTGCAGGTCTCAGAGATGGGACTGGCACCAATCAGACATGGAGAATCTGAGGAGGCTTCTGCCCCGTGCCAACTAAAGATTGCTGCCAGCCTGTCTGGTGCCCAATGCTTCTCCAACTGCTGCAAACTGAGCCTAAGCATGGAGCAGGAGGGAAGCTGACAGATACCGATATCATTGTGCTTTTAGCTCTTTTGCTATTAAGAACACAAATTCATTGTCGGATAGTTAGTGGTGTTCTGGAAATGAAAAAAAAAAAAGGCTACTTCTGTCTATGTTGAAAGGGAACCTGTCATATTGCACTTGGTGTCTGATCTGCCAGCGTCATGTTATAGAGCAGGAAGAGCTGAGGCGGCTGATATATAGCTTTGTGGGAAAGACTCAGTAAAACTTTTAGTTTGATATTTATTCTTGATTTTGGAGTCCAGTGGGCGGTCCTACTCAGTGCCTGAAGGTTATCTCTGTATATATGCTTATAAAGAGATGGCTGTCAGTCATTGAATGTGACTGCCCACTGGACTCTCATGCCCAAATGAGCAGAGATATATACAGTAAGTTACATATTATACAAATCTTATCCCACATTACTACTGTAGATATCAATCTGCTCAGCCCCTCCTGCTCTATAACATGCCGCTGGTGGACTAATTATCATTTTCATGGTGACAGACATGGTAAAATCCTACTTACATCACTTGCACATTCTGCTTCAGGGACTGGCCAAAATGCTGCAAAAAACAATAAAATAATGACATTATGAAGTATACTGTACATTATATATCAAGCATTATAGCAGATATTTCAAACAGTTATTTGTTATTTCAGCATATAGTGACAGGATCAAAGGATAACATTTTTCATTAAGGAGAAGCACCATGGAGGTGTGTGGAAACTTATAGTACTCTACTGTGCACTGATGAGAGACAGACACCCAAAACCACTGTTGATGAATATTTGACTTGCCTTACTTCTCATTATATTGCAAGGCTCAGTGAGTTGGATGTGATTTCAGGAATGCTACATGTAATCAATGGCGCACAGTCCAGCTCTTTTTCCCTTAGCTTATATGAATATATTTACATTTTGGTACAGCAGTCATAGCATAAAAGTCTCTGCACACCTTCATGATGCTTCTCCTTAATAAGGAGCTTTACCCATTTTGAGCTACATGTAAAGTTTCTTATCCAGTCATCCTGTACTGTACTCTGCACCGATGAGAAGCAAGCACTCAAAACAGCTGTCTGTAGATGAATATCTGGCTTGGCTTTACTCCTCATCATAGTTCAAGGTTTATGAGTCAGATATGACCTTAGGAATGCTACATTCAATATGTAGTGCAGAGACTTTGCTCTATTCCCTTGATCTTATTTAAAAACATTACATTTTTGGGGGCGATCATGAGTGTAAGTCTCTGAACACCTTCACGGTGCCTCTTTCTAATGAACGACCCCTTTTGAGCGCCTGGACACTACATGGACACTGCATTATTCTCATAGAGTCTAGTTTCACCTCAGGTAGCATTTTGGGCCCCCTTTGGCCACCATATACAGGGCCATTAACAGACCTGTGTTTCATTTCATCTGGGGATGAAACAGAGTGAAACAAGTCATTATGTACAAGGAGCCCCACAAGTGTGGAAAATGAACTCCTGAGGTCCCCACCTTGCTGAAGTAATCCTTTGTTTCTGACAGTTTTATCTCAAACAGTAAAGTGGCTCGGTGGGCAGATCTATGTCTCACTTCTTTCACTTGCCTATTAGAGGGGTCTTGGCTGAGAGGAGAGGAGCACAGCTCCCTCCCTTATAACTGGGGCTTACCATGATTTTCCATAAGTGGGGTTAGCCACCATAGACACTTTGGGCGACATGTATGATATTTGGCACCAAGACGCCAATTTTACTGTGCATACAAGTAGTGTAGAATGCGCCTGGATCTATGAACCTGGTCTACTGCGGGGCATAAATCAGGCGCATTCTAGCGCAAAACCAACACTTCTGGCTCAGGTAAAACACTTTGAAAGTGTTTTACCTGTTCCAGTTGTAATGCCCCTAGATTTACCATACTGTAGCTGTAAATATTTAGCTTCTTACGGGTCTAGTGCTTACCACCTCCCGCACCCCCCCACACATCCCCAGAATTCAGACACATTACAAAGTGCCACAGTTCTGTAATGCACCTGATATTGAAGTATGAGCACTTCTGACTCTGTCCCGTTCATACATGTCACCCTTTGTGAATTAATATGGCTTCATGAAGGTTAACCAACAAGTCCAAGAGCCTATAGTATATGGCTATCTAGGGAAGACTGCCCCTCAGGTCATTCATACATGCATGCAACCTGTTTAAGGAGAGATAATACCCACAATGCTCCCTTCATGAAGGAAACAACTTTTCAAATCCTTTCTATATGCACATGTCCTGTTAGATGCCCTGGAACATGAAGCAGAGACTCTGGGGGACATGTATGAACCTGGCGCTGACTTGCCCAGTTATATCTCTGTTTTTAATAGTATAAGATTGGACAGTATGTATAAAAGTGTCTCACAGCACTTTATAAATGTGTCCCTTTTTAAGCCAAAATTTGTCTGCACCATGCGACTTTGAAACTGATATGGATTTGCACAACAGTTTTGCGCCAAGCATTGGTGCACTTTTGGTGCCTTGTAAGACCCTGGCACCACACCCCCCAGCATCTTTAGCACTTTCAAAAGTGTTGTGTCTGCCACAGATTGCGCCCAAGTTTTGCCGTACAACAGTTCATACACCTATAGAACAGGGCTAGGACAGATTGGCTCAAAGCACGGCAAAAAAAATTGTGCTGTCCCATTCCTAATTGTCACCCTCTGTGTCTAGGAGAAGCCTTTGATACCATTCAGTATTTTAGGGAATATTCTCTTAGGGCAATCTAGGGGGCCTGGTGCCCTAGGAACTATTTTAAGAACACAATTTAGATCCTCATGAATTGTCTCATGTGGAAGAGGGACAGCGTGTCCATCCTGGACTGCCATGGGCGGATTCACACCTGCTAAAGGACTTCTACATCTTGGATTATCCAGGTGACAACGAACAGGAGAAGGATTAACTCCCCTCTCTATCCAACTGTTCCCTCTGTGTGTCTATCTATGTTTTATCATGTGACATATGTTTGATGTATGCAGGAATGTTAGTACAGCATGTGATATGATGTTTAGCATAGGTTACCTTTGCTTTATGATGCATTGCTTGTTATGGATGGTAAACAATATTATATATTGTATTCTGTGGCTAGACCTACACCACATCCAGTATATGGCAGGTTAGTAACAAAGAATACAAATGTTTATTCAACTTTAAAATGTTCCCACCAATAACAAATACTGTATCAAAATGCAAAGTGAAGGAACAAAGGTAAATCTAAATTCCACTCAATATCTGATGTGACCATCTTTTGTCTTTGGAGTCCTAGTGATGATGTGGCCCCGCAGAGCCCTGATCTCCTCATCATCCAGTCTGTCTGGGATTATATGAAGAGACAGAAGGATCTGAGCAGCTCCATCCATAGGAGATCTGGGCTTAGTTCTCAAAGATGTTTTGGAACAAGTTCCCTGCTGAGCTCCATCATAACTGGCTGCTAGTATATGGAACAGACCTAGTCATTGTATGGCCTGCAGGCTACATACAGCCCTCTAACTAGGTCTGACCGGTATATAGCACAGATGCGAGTGTCCTCACGCTGCCTGCGCGGCCTGATGGCATCACGTTGCATGTGTAGAAAGAAGACGGAGAACAGCAGGAGCTTCAGGGAGTGGGGGAACGGTGAGTACTGTTCGTTTTTTTATTTTTAATTAGCCCTCTCTACCTGCTTTGGGACATATAACCTGCCTATATACCTACTGGGAGACCTACAGTAATGTACCTGCTGGGGGTCTTATATCCTACTTACATTTCCACTGGGGGACCTATAACCTACCTATATACCTGCTGGCGGACCTATAAACTGCCTATATGCTTACTGGGGGACCTATAATCTACCTATATACCAACTGGGGATCTATAACCTACCTATATACCCACTGGGGGACATATAACCTACCTATAAACCAACTGGGGGACCTATAACCTACCTTCTACCTACTGAGGGACCTATAACCTGCCTATATACCTACGGGAAGACATATAACCTATATACCTTCCTACTTGGGGATAAATAACTGACTGGGGGACCCTATTGCCTATACTGGAGGGACATATAACTTACTGCATCTTAACAGTTCTTAAGCCGGTTGTTAAGGCCTCAAGTTGATTGGTAAGAGCTTAGCAATCGACTCTGGGGGTCTATAGTATATAGGAATTCGGTAGAACAGAGTTAAATATATCAGTCTGGCCATCTAAAACTATTCCAACTTCTCGTGTGGCTCCATGAGAAAATTAATTGCCCACCCCTGATCTAGAGGAATAGGCAAAGGGCAATCGCACCAAATACCAATTGGAATTAGATTTCTCTTTTGTTCATTCACGTTGAATTTTGTCAGTTAATAAAAATAAGCTGTTAACACTTTCTGAAAGCTTCTTACTCTACAGAATATTTTCCACACAGGCCTAAAATATTTGAATAGTACTGAAAGTACTGTACAACATGAGATGACTACAAGCCTGAAGACAAGAGACTCAATGCAAATCCTATACAATGAGATCTATCCAACTCCTCACAGTTATACTTGGCTATGAAGGAGCAACGTAGCAATGAGACCCCGAATATAATGTAAGATCCCAATCATTCAGCTAAATCTTCTCTCTGTCTCCTATTGGTGAGAACATTACCTGCTGCCAGCATACAGAAGAGCAAGGCGGAGGAGATCAGAGTCTTCATAGCTTCTTCTCTTGCTGCTTACAACCTATTTGCTCAGCACAGCGCTGTGTTCCAGGATAGTATTAGGGTTAGGTACCTGCCGCTGTCAGATTTATAGGACCAAACCTGTGACGTTGCAGAACAATATTGGTTTGCATTATGCATGAACATTATATAATCAATCACAAAGCAACAGCTCTTTACCTTGACGAGTATTTACACTTAATACATCCTGTTGACATCCTATAACTGCCGCTAATAAGGAATACATCGTTAGGATGGATGTAATGAATATAGCAGTTGTGATGTCTGCATTAGGTCAGTTACCTTTTGGCGCAAGAACTATTTAATAGCACCACATAACTATACAAAGAGTCTCATGTCCCCTCACTTACCGAATGTTTGGGTTCTTAAGTTTAATTCACAGTGGGCAGGACATGTTGGGAGCTGGATATTCCAAGGTTGGTCTACAGTCCTTTATAAGCAGCACTGGTATAAAAGTACTGGGTAGGGATGGTAAGACTGAAGAGTCTGCGGCTCTGTCCACACAATGAGGCTTTTTAGTGGTAAACACTGTACAAAATAAAAAATACTAACAGGATTGCTGTATTTTCTTAATTCTGCTTCTCACAAAGTTCTAAAAAGCGATCAAAAAGTCAGGTGTCCCCCGAAATGGTACCAATGAAAACATCAACTCATCAGCTTAAACAAAAAGCTCTTATACAGACAGAAAAAAAAAGGCTATTGCAGTCAGAATATGACGACATAACGCAAGTTTTTACCAAAGCATTTCTGTTGTGTAAAAGTAGCAAAAGCTTAAAAACTATATAAAATAGATTTTACTGTATTTGTACTGACTGCATAGTAAAGTTATCATTTCATTTATACCACACGGTGAACGCTGTTAAAATGAAGCCCAAAAAATAATGTCGGAATTGCTATTTTTCTTTTTCCTTTTCTCAGGGTGCTTTCACACCCTAATACATTTTTGACGTGTTTTTTGATGCGTTTTTTGTGCAGAGAGGCACAGAAATTAATGCTACACAAAAGACGCATCAAAAAATGCATAAAAAAATACCTCAAAAACGCACCAAAACGGCACCATGTGAAAGCACCCTTAGGCAGTTTAATTGGAGCTCAGTTAAAACTACCAAAACTGCGCTATTTGAAAGCGCCCTTAAAACAACATGCTAAAATAACTGTGGAACACCTGTGCGATCAGGTGGCTTCCCTGAGCGGTGTTGATTCCAAAATGGGGCAACATCTGGAAGATTCCCTCTCTTCGGGTTCTTTGGGGCTTTTCAAATGCGACATGGCACCCACCGAAATCTGCATTCCAAAAGCCGCATACCTCCCTTATACGCCCTGCCAAGCACCCAAACAGCAGTTTATATATAGGTTTCCATAACACCTGAGACATGCATCCTATTTACTGTTGGTCAGAACCGGAGTCATCCATACACTCCACATTTACCTTTTCCTCTTGGGTACCCTCTACTGTACATTTTCAGGGGTGGAGACTAAATTGTCCATATACACCTCAGCTGTGGGCTCATCCCATGCACTCACCCCACAATAAGCAACAGACAGTTTATCGCCAATTTCTACAGATGGCATGACCCATGCAATCCCTGCAACTAGGATGTCATCACTTTCAGCATGCATACCGACATTCACAGGGTTACTACTGACAACCCCAATACCGGTTGTAGCCTCCTTCCACACACAGATTGCCTTGTCATTGTGCCCACTGGGCAGTGTCTTTACTATTATGCGTCTCACATGTGCAAAAGAAACCCTGGTTGGACCCAGCCACCCCACTATCTTCACCAGAAGCTGTAATGACAGCACACCTCGAGTCACTCCCTACCATAGCCAGTGGGGCCGCACCTGAGCCCCAACTTGCTACCTCTTTGGGTGCAGGATTATAATGAGACTCAAACCTCTCTTCATCACAAGGCCTCTGGTTCTCAATGACCATCTCCTGTCCCTTTTCCTCAGCTACATCCTCTAATTTCTCTGAACTTTAAAGCTCTGCCTTTTGGCTATTAACTGTCACCTGGTTCCTACCAGAGGAAATCTGGTCCACCCCATTGACTACCTCAGTGACGATGACTTCCACTGCACTAGTACCCACTGTGGCACAATGTATCTCTGTGTCACCCTTAACCTGCAGGTCAATAATCAAAGGGGTATTACAGACAATCACAACATCTAGGAAACCCCTGCCGATGATCTCAGCCTCCTTACCAGGTGAGCTTTTAATGTCTGAGGACCAGCTCGTCCCTCCATACACCTGACTCACAGCAGCAGGGAGACCATATTCATAAGTTTTCACAACAGGAGGTGCAGAGGATACCTTGTTGTTATGGGCAACCACATTAGCTCCACCTGAGGCTGTAGCGTACCACATTTCTCCAGATTGTCATCCCTCACAGGACACACATTCTCTGTGATACTCTCAGCACTGTTAACCCCGACCTCTAGGGGTGTGCTTGAGCTAATGTGCTCTACCGCTGGAGCTGTAGTTTTTTCAGAAGCTAGTTCACACTCTGCATTAACTTCACACATCGCTCTGACAGCCATGACCTCCAGAGGCAGACCTGAGCTGCTTTCCTCTACAGCTACAGCATCTCTAGCCACTTGTTCATACAGGGTCGCTCCTGACCCACACTCTGCTGTTGCTTTACCTGTAATGGCTTTAGCAGCTATTTCAAATTTGGCCATTACTGCAGCTGACTCTGTGACCTAGCTACCATCCCCCTGCTCAGGTAATTAGACTGAGCCATTTACTCACTAGTGACATTGTCAATAGATACCATTTCAGAAATATCATAACCATAAAGTCCATGAAACTTTTCAACTCCACGTCTCACTGCTCTCTGGATTTTTCCCATTTGGCAGAATATCTGGGCACATGTTTACCACAATGGGGTCCATATTCAGACTGTCAGACAGGGACTTTCTGCCTATCATCTTCTCAGGGACCTTCATAGGTGATAATTCTGGCTCTTTTTTCTCTTAGGCAGTGGCATAGCACCCTGCTTTGCCTGGCACCCTCGCCGTCTCCCACTCCCACTCCCACTACCAGAAAGCGAACCACACCCTCTGAACACCTGCAGGCCCAGGCCTTTTACAGCCCTCCAGAGACCTGCCAGAAACCTGGCCTGTACACACCCACCCAACACACTTTCTACACTCAATAAGAGCCGACCCATAACAGCCAAACTAATTATAAATGGCTGCCAGCCACTTGCTGTGGCTGACAATATATACAAATGGCTCCTACCCCACCAAGGCCAAGTACCCTTAATGGAGTGTTGCTTGTATATCTCCTGTATCACTCCGCCTAGTGGCAGAAACAGTCGACTACCTGTAGTCGCTCTGCCACAGTGTATATATAGTCATTCTGTTTTGCAGAAAGTTAACCAGTCTTGGCCACTTAGAGCTAATGGAGTATATATGACAACCACTATATTTACTATTTTGCCATAGGCAAACTTAAACTCTATCAGTTCTCAATCTATAAAACACTAAAACGTCCGGAACTCTTACCCCTGATGAAGCCAGATTAGCTGGTGAAACATGTTGGGGAGGTCAGGCATGACATTTTAAATTGTGATTTCTCACCTCTGTCTACAAAGTATCACCCGTTGCAGAGGGTGTTACAAGGAAGCCTTGTATGTTTTATGTCCATTAGTTTAGGGATAACTGCCCAAGTAGGATGCTTGGGATTCCGTACTGGAGTTATTAAATTACTGTATATATAAGGTTTTCCTGTTAGTAGGTGGGGTTCCACCAGACTTGATAATGGAAAGGGAGTTATTCCTTCAGAAGTAGGAAGGGAAAAATTGAGAGGTTAGAAATCAGGTTTTTAAATAGTGTGTATAGAGGTTAAGTACATAATAAAAGTTACGTTTTAGTGTTTTATAGATTGAGAACTGATAGAGTTTAAGTTTGCCTATGGCAAAATAGTAAATATAGTGACTAATAGTCACTCTCTCTGTTCTCTTGCAAGATTCCCATTTTTTTGGAGATTATATGACAAGCAGACACTGGTAAGGGGATAGAAGGTTATATAAGACAGACAAATTTAGTGTTCTTAGTCTTTTCCAATTACCCTTATTTGAGGTTAAGCATCATTATCTTCATCATCTGTCTTAGCAGCTGTCAGAGATGCAATTCATCATGCTACCCTAACAGAGGCCGGCCCCAAACCTCCCACCCCCAAGATTTTAGAATTGTCCAGTCTATGTGGAAGTCAAGGAGAGCTCCACGTTTGACTTCTGGAAGGGACTTCAATTGAGGAAATCACTGCTCCTGAATTAGTCTACTAAGTGGCTTGGACTGGGTGAAGAGAAGCGTAATTTGAAAGTAATCCACTGCCCCGTGTATAACATCTTGCCTGAACGAAGTAAACAACGCCTCTGATGACGCATGTTGAAACGTTAACACTTTGTCTCCTACCTGTCATTTCTGCACTGCACACTAAGAGCACCTTCCACACCATCTACAGCAGACAGTTGAGGAAGAGACCATCACCAGCATGTGCCCGGTGGAACTACTACAACCAACATCCTCAGACCCCCTCTTCACTGATCCCAGTGCTTAAACAGCATGAGAGGTGAAGATGCCAGTTTTAAAGCCACCGTGACAAGAGCAGAGGATTTCTGGCTATTACTATTACCACCCTTTCCTCTGCCATCCTAATTCACTTCGAGAGGATAGGAGAAATAACTGCTTGTCTATCAGCTTCCCGGGTGTTTGGCCATCTAAGAGGACAAGTCCCACAATACTCTGCACAGGCCTCTGTTATCTGACAGTAACAGCAACAATGCAGTGTGAATGTTGCCCTGGTGGCTCATCTGTCCAAAGTCTTATAGAACTGTAAAGAGTTTTTCATACTAACAATAAAGCAAGTGATACCTGTAATATCTGCATTTTCTTCCTTGTGACTGTCAGCGCTTCTATTAAGAAACCACATGACGCCATGTGACAAACACAACAGCTAAATAATAAACATTTACAGTTCTAAACTTCAGTTTTTCCTTGGGGTGTTTTATCATAATTGCATTTGCTGTGAAGAAAAAGGCAAATAAAAAACAGAAACAGGATATAGGTTCATATGGAAACTACAAGGGGGATCAAAACACATTCAAATCTGGCTGCTGTGGTAAAATACTGCATGTAACCTGATGACCAGAGCTGGAAGGGAATGGCCTGAACTCTAGGGTCTGAAATACTGGATGTAATAAGAAAAAAACATGGCTTACTGACAATGAAAGAAATAATCAGATAAATGTTGAGATGCTGAGAAAAGAGAGACTCACAAATGAATCGAAAATCTTCCAAAACCTGTAGTTGTACAAAAAAGAAAAAAATGTTGCAATGACGAACCATCATCATAGACGACGTCTAGAATAAAACCTGATGCTTGCTGTAAAGATAGCAATTTAGTTTCCAAAATGCAAAGGAAGCTGAACAAATCGATCACGTTTGGATGTAATATAGGTATTGTAACAATATATAACAAAACATATATTCAAGAGGAAAAGACAATGTGTTTAATCTGTACCGAAGAGAAAGAAGAGCCAATTTACTGCAATACAGCAATGTATACTAGATACTGAAAATACAGCAATAGATAACAATGTATAATAGATACTGAAGCCAACCAGAAAAAGGTAAATGGACCCAGCGATAAAGTTGAGAAGGTGCTTTGTTTATTTCATGATTTCAATCCATCGCGTTTCGGGCTTGTGAACAAGGGCTATACGTAAGCCCGAAACGCGTTGGTTTCTGGGTCTCCCCTGCACCCCCCAATTGATGGATTGAAATAATGAAATAAACAAAGCACCTTCTCAACTTTATCGCTGGGTCCATTTACCTTTTTCTGGTTGGCTTCTGTTTCGTGGCTTCTGAACTGAGGGCCGGGATGCCGTGCGAGGATGAAGTGTGCAACACAGCTGGTCTAATGAAAGTTCCACCTGCTACTTACGGTGAGCTACTGCCTATGTTTACCTTGCGTTTTTCTAGTTGCTTGTATAATAGATACTGATAATACAGTAATAGATAACAATGTATACTAGATACTGATAATACAGCAATAGATAACAATGTATACTAGATACTGATAATACAGCAATAGAAACAATGTATACTAGATACTGATAATACAGCAATAGATAACAATGTATACTAGATATTGGAAATACAGCAATAGATAGAACTGTATACTAGATATTGATAATACAGCAATAGATAGTAATGTAAAATAGATACAGATAATACAGCAATAGATAGCAATGTATACTAGATACTGATAATACAGCAATAGATAACAATGTATACTAGATACTGATAATACAGCAATAGATAGTAATGTATACTAGATACTGATAATACAGCAATAGATAGTAATGTATACTAGATACTGATAATACAGCAATAGATAGCAATGTATATTAGATACTGATAATACAGCAATAGATAGCAATGTACACTAGATACTGATAATACAGCAATAGATAGCAATGTATACTAGATACTGGAAATACAGCAATAGATAGCAATGTCCATTAGATACTGATAATACAGCAATAGATAGCAATGTGTATTAGATACTGATAATACAGCAATATATAGCAATGTATACTAGATACTGATAATACAGTAATAGATAGCAATGTACATTATACACTCACCGGCCACTTTATTAGGTACACCATGCTAGTAACGGGTTGGACCCCCTTTTGCCTTCAGAACTGCCTCAATTCTTCGTGGCATAGATTCCACAAGGTGTTGCAACGATGCTCAATTGGTACCAAGGGGCCCAAAGAGTGCCAAGAAAATATTCCCCACACCATGACACCACCACCACCAGCCTGAACCGTTGATACAAGGCAGGATGGATCCATGCTTTCATGTTGTTGACGCCAAATTCTGACCCTACCATCGAATGTCGCAGCAGAAATCGAGACTCATCAGACCAGGCAACGTTTTTTCCAATCTTCTACTGTCCAATTTCGATGAGCTGGGCAAATTGGAGCCTCAGTTCTTCTGTTCTTAGCGAAAGGAGTGGCACCCGGTGTGGTCTTCTGTGCTGTAGCCCATCTGCCTCAAAGTTCCCCGTACTGTGCGTTCAGAGATGCTCTTCTGCCTACTTTGGTTGTAACGGGTGGCTATTTGAGTCACTGTTGCCTTTCTATCAGCTCGAAACAGTCTGTCCATTCTCCTTTGACCTCTGGCATCCACAAGGCATATACTGATAATACAGCAATAGAAATCAATGTGTATTAGATACTGATAATACATACCAGAAATACAAGTATGAAATAAATATCAATCAGTCAAAAATAAGCCAGAAACACTTCCCAAATGAATAACTATTGCAATCGTATAGTGGTCATCCAGGAGCCAGGTTTCCTCAAGATTCTTGAGGTAAGTAAGTGACTAAGCCCAGCAAATTAACCTGTTACAGCTACCCATTTACCATCTAAAAATGTTATAAGGAGAAGTAAGGAGAGGGTTCTCTCCCTTATAACTTGTTTCTAAATGTTAATCCTTAGTGGTATAGCCACCCCGAAAAGCACTGCCTGGGAGACCCTAGAAAGTCCCTATATTGATTTTCGTGGCAAGTTTAATATTACTATTTTGGTGGAAACACCTCCGTTGGGGTTGGGTCATTGCTATAAAAAAAACACTTAAGTAGTACTTTTATTTTTCCCCATTTCCCACTGATGATCCCAGTGCATCACTTGGGGGAACACGTGTGCCCATGTGCCCATACTCACATGTGTGCAAGAAACAAAATTCTCCTTATGATTAAAAAAAATCAAGAACTTGCCTTGTAACATCCAGAAAAGTAATATTACGGCGTTTAGTACCATATATATACTCCATTATAAACCCTTCCTGCTGTTGCCACCTTACAACATATATAAATATTGTAAGGTGGCAACAGCAGGAAGGGTGTATAATGGAGTATAAATCCCAGCCAGGGTCCTTTCGTGCACCTTTAGATGTCCCGACACATGCCCCCAAGGTAAGGAGCCCTTCAGGGAATGAAAGGCCAAAGTTAGATGGGTGTCGACAGTATAGACTGTCGACATATGTTTAACATGTTTAATGTTAGTAGGGCTTTCAGCCCTTCCTGGGTCGGCCTTTCATTGGGAGTAAGCATAGAGCAGGGTGGGTGCTTACTCCCCATGGTTCCACTTCAGGGTTTACCAGGGATATATACGTCAGCAGGTAAGCTGACTAGAGGTGGCTACACCTCCCAGGCTACTGCTTCAAGTCTGGAGAGGAGACAGGCTGGGGAACCAGCAGCACTGCTACCTGGTTTTGTTCCGTTACTGCAAAGGTGTTAGTAAGTCTAACTCTGTTAGAGCCCAGACGGGCAGGCTTTGTTTGGTGTTATATCGTGCAGAGGCCCTGTATTTTACACCTGAACTCTGTCTCTGTCTGAAGAAACATCTGTGTCACGATCCCAGAGCCGCTAAAGCTCACATATGGTGGAGGATGCAATGGGCAAAATAGAGGCAGTACTCTCCTGAGACAGAGAAAAACGGAAAGAAAACGTATGTCCTGGGTGGAAGCAGCTACCACACAATCAGCAGAGTCGTGTAAAATGGATGAGTTGGTGAAGCAGCTAATTCAAGACAATACTAACCTCCAGCTGGAGGTGGCCAGCCAGCAGAAAGCACACGAGGAGACCATCCAGGCCCAAGCTAAAACTAATTGCCTGCTAATCAAGACCCACCAAGCTATGGTGAAGGAGCAACAGCAGGTAAATCAGATGCTGCAGCAACAGCTACAGGCTTTGGCTGCGAGGCCAGAAGGGCCAACAAGTGTGCAGTTCTCAGGCGGCCAGGTGGTGCAAAATTCCCTGCGCAAGATGTCCGCGGATGATGACATCGAGGCTTACCTGGGGACCTTTTAACGGATAGCGGAGAGAGAGCAGCTGTCGGTGGACCAGTGGGTGGATGTCCTGGCTCCTTTTCTAACGGGCGAACCGCAGAAGGTTTACTTCGACCTGCGTGTCCAAGATGCCAAGGACTACACCAAACTGCGGGGAGAGATCCTGGCCCGACTGGGGGTCACCCTGGCCGTAAGAACCCAGAGAGTACAAGCCTGGGAGTTTGATCCTACCAAGCCGGCCAGGTCACAGATGTTCAACCTGTTCCACATTACCAACAAGTGGCTACAGCCGGAGACTCACACACCTGTCCAGGTGGTCGAGCAGGTGGTCTGTGACGGTTTTGTGCGGGCCCTACCCATCAGCGGTGCGTGGGCTACACAGACCCCAAGAGCGTGGACGAACTGGTTGCGGTGGTGGAGAGATACAGTGCCACTGAGCAGTTCCTGCATGTGCTACACCCCAGGGGAATCCGCAGACCTCCCCCCGCGGTAAGACTGTTCCTGTCCCAAAAGGGGGTCACGGTTAAGCGGAAGGGGGGGAGAGGCCACCCACCCCAAAACGGGACCCTGTTCCTAAGGCCCGGGAGCCCATAGTCTGCTGGCAGTTCCAAGGACTGGGACATGTGTCGGCACGTTGCTCGGGTAGGGAGGAACCCATGGACTGTGGGTTGGGGAGGCGTACCTCCTGGTTTGCACGACCATCGTATTCCACTCGGGTTGCTGCTGGGAAGGACCAACGAGAGTGCCCTGTTACCGTTAACGGACATTCGGTGCAGGCCCTCCTGGACTCAGGGAGCTTAGTGACCCTTGTGCAAGCCCAACTTGTGAGCCCGGACCAACTACTCTCCCGCCAGATGGGGTAGTTTGTATCCATGGGGACACCAGGGACTACCCCACGGCCCTACTGCCAATAAAGACTACCTGTGGGGTTACACAACATGAGGTGGCCGTTGTGACCAGTTTACCTCACAGCGCAGTTAGGACTGTTTTGGGATCTGTGGGGAAATAAAACCCAGAAACTGTATGCTGTTGTACCTCCTGTAAATAACGTGTGTCAAACAGGTAATAATATTGAGCCTGTGCCTTTTCCCTTATTGTTCCTGGCTGGAGACCCAGAGGAGACCCGCTCTGAGTTAGAACTCTTCTCCTTGCCAGTCTCGAGAGGGAATTTTGGCACAAAGCAAGTGAGGGACCCTAACCTGGGTAACGCTTGGAAAAGCATAAAGGTCATTAATGGGAGACCACAGGAACCAGGGGAGGAGTTGGTCTACCCTCACTTCGCCGTACGAGATAACTTATTGTACCGGGTGAAAAAGACACCAACAGAGGTGGTGGAGCAGTTGGTGGTACCACTGATGCATGTCAGTATAGTCTTGGAACTAGCACATTCCCATGTGTTGGGGGGAAACTTGGGGCGGAGAAACTAGGGAACGGGTGGAGCAGAACTTCTACTGACCCGGCATATATAAGGAAGAGGAAGAGTTCTGTCAGTCCTTTCCGGAGTGTCAGGTCCACGCCCCTAGACCCCAATTCCGGAGTCCATTGGTTCCTCTGCCCATTATAGAGGTGCCATTTGAGAGGATTGGCATGGATCTGGTCGGTCCCCTCCCGAAATCAGCCACAGGACACCAGCATATCCTAGTGGTACTGGATTATGCCACCCGCTAGCCAGAGGCCATACCCCTCAGAAACACCTCCTCAAAAGGGATAACTAGGGAGCTGTTCCACCTATTCACCCGTACAGGGATCCCCAAGGAGATCCTGACCGATCAGGGCACTCCGTTTATGTCCAAGGTGACCAAAGAGCTGTGCCACCTGCTTAAAATAACCCACCTGCGCACTCAGTGTACCATCCCCAGACCGATGGTCTGGTCGAGCGCTTTAATAAGACCTTAAAAGGGATGTTAAAAAAGGTGGTGGACAAGGATGGTAGGGATAGGGATCGCCTGTTGCCCTATCTTATGTTCGCCATCCGGGAAGTCCCACAAGCATCCATGGGGTTCTCGCAATTCGAGCTGCTATATGGGAGACACCCCCGAGGGCTTCTGAACATAGCAAGAGAGACCTGGGAATAAGAGGAAACCTCTTACAGGAGTGTCATAGAGCATATAGCCGACATGCAGGACAGGATTGCAGCAGTTATTTCCATTGTAAGGGAAAACATGCTACAGGCCCAGGAAGACCAGGCCCAGGTTTACAACAGGACCACAAGGGTCAGATCCTTTTGGCCAGGGGACAGGGTGCTCATACTTGTCCCAACTGTAGAAAGTAAATTTCTAGCCAAGTGGCAAGGCCCCTATGAGATCTGCGAACAGGTGAGTGAGGTGAACTACAAGGTTTTCCAGCCAGGGAAAAGAAAACCATACCAGATATGCCATATTAATCTCATCAAACCCTGGAAGGACCGAGAAAGTCTGGTGGCTGCAAGGGGAGTCAAGGAGGTCCCAAACAAGAAGTTACCCCCTGTCCATATCACAAAGTCCTTGTCAGAGGTCCAGAGGCAAGAAGTCAGGGAATTCCTACAGAGGAACTGAGGGATTTTCTCTGAACTGCCCTGCCGGACAGACGTCATTCAACATGACATTGTCACCGAGCCACGTCAAAAGGTGTGGTTAAGACTGTACATGGTCCCAGAAGCCCAGAGGCAAGCCATCTCCGAAGAGGTGAGGAAAATGTTAGCCCTAGGGGTCATAGAGAAGTCCCAAAATGGGTGGTTGAAACCGATTGTGATCATTCCTAAGCCGGATGGCAGTCTGCGGTTCTGTAACGACTTTTGCAAGTAGAATGATATCTCCAAATTCGATGCCTACCCCATGCCAAGGGTTGACGAGCTGATCGAGAGGTTGGGACCTGCGAGGTATATGACCACCTTAGACCTCTCCAAAGGGTATTGGCAGGTTATCTCACAGATCAGGCCAAGAAGAAAATGGCATTTTCCACCCCAGAGGGACACTTCCAGTATTTGGTCCTTCCCTTTGGTTTACATGGGGCTCCTGCGACCTTTCAGAGGTTAATGGACATCATTCTGCAGCCGCATAAAGACTACGCAGCCGCATACCTGGATGATGTGGTAATCTACAGTGCCGATTGGGATTCCCATCTGGTAAAGGTGCAAGTGGTCCTAGATGTGATAGGGGCTGCCGGGCTAATGGCCAATCCACAGAAATGTGTGATAGGGCTAGAGGAGGCTTGCTACCTCGGCTACAACATCGGCCGAGGGGTCATCAAAACCCAACTAGATAAGCTCGATGCCATTCAGAATTGGCCTCAACCCGTGTCCAAGAAACAGGTTAGAGCCTTCCTGGGCATTTCAGGCTATTACAGGAGTTTTGTGCCAGGCTTTGCCTCAATAGCTGCCCCTCTCACAGACCTCACAAAGGGAGCAAAGTCCACTATAGTAAAGTGGAATCCGAAGGCTGTGCAAGCCTTCCAAAAACTCCAGGAGGTTCTTTGTAAGAGACCTGTATTGATCACCCCTAATTTTCGGGAGGAGTTCCTGGTGCAGACGGATGCCTCAGAAGTCGGCTTAGGGGCAATCTTGTCCCCAAAAGGGTTTAGAGGAAGAGCCCCCCCCGTCGGGTTCCCAGCCGAAGCTGTCGGCAGCCGAGAAAAAAAAATTCCATCGTAGAGGGGGAATTTTTGGGGCCCTAAAGTGGCAATCGAGTCGCTCGGGTATTACCTGAGGGGAAGGGCATTTTTAGGGAATCACTCCCCGCAAAGGGGGAGGGGCCCAAAAAAAAGGGGAAGAATGCGAGGGCCCCGGGTTTTTCCGGGTCCACAGGACTTTAAGTTCTGGGGGGAACCACCATTCCGGGTCCCAGCAAGAAAAACCAGACCATTATCTAAAGTGCATGGGTTTTCGGGAAAAAGGGGCTCCGCCCCACGGGTCTGAGCAGGGGGGGGGATATGTAAGGGGAAACCCCAGAAAAAGGGGTTTTAAAAAGGAGTATACACCCCAAGCCAAGGTCCGGGGCGTGCCCCTTTCAAAATGCCCCTGACACATCCCCCGGGGGAAGGGACCTTTGGGGGAATAAAAAGGCCAAATTTACAGGGGTGCGACAGTACAACTGTCGACATATTTTTAACACTTTTTAAATTTTTAGTGGGGTTTCAGCTCCCCCCTGAGTCCGACCTTTCTTTGGGGAGTAAAAAAAAGGCAGGGGGGGGTTCGACCCGGGGTTTACCGGGGATAATAAGTCCCATTTAAGCTGACAGGGGTGGCTACTTCTCTCAGGCTACCTTCAAGTCTGGAAGGAAAACGGGGGAAAACCAGCAGGACTCTACCGGTTTTTTGTTCTGTTACTGCAAAGGTGTTAGTAATTTCTAACTCTGTTAGTTAGAGCCCAAAAGGGGCGGGCTTTTTTTTTGTTTTATATTGTGCTTTCCCTTGCACTTATTTTTGGTTGCTCCCTTCAAAAAAAAAACAGGGGCCCCTGAAATTTTCCCAACCTGAACTCTGTCTTGCCGAAAAAAACACGTGTGCCCCACGACCCCCATCCGCTAAATCTCAAAATGTGTACCCCCCAAAACATACCCAAAAAGGTCCCAGCATGATCCGCCTACAAAAGAAGTGCGGGGCCCCCGTCCTGACAAGGATGGCTCCGTTAGGAACCTCTCCCTGATAATTATATCCCCTACAATCCCCTAATCAAAGCCAACATATTCCTTTTCATTGCATTTTATTGTTATCATTAATTTATCAATCCAGATTTTGGCATTAGTTCAGAAAAAATACACTTATGAAAAGTACAGTTATGGAAAACACAATGGGCGACATGTATGATCGGGTTTTTCCCCCTTTTTTTTGGGCGAAATACTGAAACCCCCCGGGCCCAATCCCGCTGTGGATCAGGATTTGGTGTTGGCCCGCAGCGTTCGCCACTTTCAGCGCCCCCCATGAAGGGGGGCAGGGGCGGGGTGGGGGGATTCCGGGGGGGCCCGGGGGCGCGTTTGGGTAAAAACCCCCAAGGCATTTTACGAGGGCGGTGGGAAAAAGCGAGGCGAGTGCAGCCCCGGGCAGTTTTCCGACGGGCAGACCTTTTTTTATTTTGGTCTTAATGCTCCGACGGGGGCGAAGTGAAGCAGGAGGGAACATGCGAGGAAGCAGATAGAAAAATGGGCTACACAAATCTGGGCGCTCCGCCCATGCAGCAAGAGTATAAAACCCATTTTATTTTTTTTTTTTTCGTTGCACCCATACTTTTTGACCCTTTGGGTTTAACGAAAAAAAAAGGGAAAAAAAACAATTTTATTATTTTTGATTTTTTTTTTTTCCGTTCCCCCCATATTTTTTATTCTTTTATATACACATGGGGACAACTTGAGTGTTCAAATTTATTTCGGCCATGTACATTTTTTATTTCAGATTGCAAAAAGAAAACCCATAGGACGTCCGGGGCTCTCCCCTTTGGGTTCCAAATAACGGCCCCCTCATTTTAATTTTAGCCAATCAAAAGAGCGCCGCCCCAAATTTTTTTTCCCCCCATAGAACTCTATGAAAAGTAGCTGCGCCCTGTTTGGGGCAAGCGGGGACGACCCCCCCGCCGCTTCAACCAATCACTCTTTCCCCAAGCTTTTTTTACTGTTTTTTGAACTGCCCCGCCTTTGAATAAATGGTTTAATTTTTTCTCCATAGGATATAAGGGGACATTGCCCCATTTCCCTATTCTGTTTGGGTTAATTTCCTCCAAAATTATAATGGGCCTTTTTTGCTCCTATTCTGATTGGCTGTTATCCAAACCAATGAGAAAAAGCTTAAAAAAATTTTGAATTACGTATTTCCCGGTAATTCTCTCTATTGCAATTCCCTATGTAGCCCGGGTCTCGGCAAAAACGCGTTTTTCGGGTTTTTAACTGCTTTTTTTTGTAAAAAAGGGGTTTTCGCTTTATTTTGATAATTTTTTACATTTAAAAAAAAATTTATTTTTTTTTTAATACTTCATCCCCGGCCCCGGGGGTTTGAGCGCCTAGATTTCATAGCCCCCCTTTCTCTCCATAGACAAAAATGGGAAAGTAGCTCGCGCTCTGTTTGGGCGGGATGGGCCAAAGCCCCCCGCTAGCTCAGCCAATCAGCTCTTTTCTGTTTTTTACTGTATTTGAAATGTCCCCCCTTTGTTTTTTTGATGTCCAAACTTTCCCCCATAGGATTAAATGGCCCACTGTCGCTCCTATTTTTGAGGGGTCCAAACTTTTTCCAAATATGATAAATGGTCTTTGTCGCTCCTTTCCCTGTTGGCTGGCTTCTGCCGCCCAATAAATGTTTTACCAATTTAATTACTGATTTCCCCGGGCAATTCCTCTTTTTGCAATTCCTTATGTACCCCGGTCTGGGCGACAAACGCTTTTTTCGGGTTTTTAAACTGCTTTTTTTTGAAAAGGGAAGGGGTTGGGCCTCTTTATCTGAAAAGTTTTTTACTTTTTTAAAAAAAAATTATTTTTTTATTCATACCCCAAAGCCGCAGGGCCCGGGGCCGCCGAGATTGCATTGCGCCCACTCTCCATAAAAACTATAAGGGGAGAAGAACTCCCCGCTCTGATTGGCTGGGTTAGCCAAGCCCCCCAGCTCACCCCTTCAGCTTTTTTCCTTCTTTTTACTGTATTTTGAATTATCCCGCCGTGGTTTCTGATTGGCCCCCCTAAATTTCTCCAAAAGATTTGAATGGGCCCTTGGGTCCCCCCTTTCTGTTTTGGTCAAAAATTTTCTCCCATGGGTTTTTTAAAGGGCCCTCTGGGGGCTCCAAAAAATTCTGATTGTGAGCCCCCCCAAAACCCCCGGGGTAGTTTAACCAATCAGCTTTTTTCAGCTTTTTTTAACTGTATTTTAAAACTACCCCCACTGTGGATTCTGTTTGGGTCTAAATTTCCCCCCATGGGTTTTAAAATGGTCAGTGTCGCTCCTTTTCTGATTGGCCATTTTAAATGCCGACCAATGAAATAGTTTTCTAAATTTTGATTACTTTTTTTTTCCCGGAAATTTTCCCAAATACCCCAAATTCTTGAAAAAAGGAAAAATTGGAAAGTGATTTTGTTTTATTTTTTTTTATTTTTTTGGGTTTCAGCTCTTTTCCTGAAAATTTAAAACCGCCTTTTATAAATTTTTTTATTCCCACCCAAAGGGAAAATTTTTGGTTTCCCCCCTTTTCCCCCTTTTTTTTCCCCCCAACCCCCCCCGGGCCCCCTTTCCCCCCCCCCCCCCCCCCGGGGGGGGCCCCCGGGGGGAAAAAAAACCCGGGGGGAAAAAAACCCCCGCCCCGGCCCCCCCCCCACCCGGCCGGGCGGGGCCCCCCCGGGAAAAAACCCCCCCCGGGGGGGGGGGCCCCCCCCGCGCCTCAGTAACCCCCCCCAAAAAGGGGGGGGGGCCTTTTTTTTAAGGGGCCCCCCTTTAAAAAAGGGGGGGGAAAAAAGGGGAAAGGGGGAAAAAAAAACCCCCAAAAAAATTTTTTAAAAAAAAGAAAAATTTTTTTTTTAAAAAATTTTTTTAAAAAAAAAAAAGGAAAGGGGAAAAAAAAAGGGGGGGGGTTTTAAAATTTTTTTTCCCCCCCAAAAAAACCCCCCCCCCCCGGGGGGACACCCCCAAAAATTTTTTTCCCAAAAAAGGGGGGGGCCCTTTTAAAATTTTAAAAAAATTTTCCCCCAAACCCCCCCTTTAAAGGGTTTTTGAAAAAAAAAGGGGTTTTTTTTTTTTAAAAAAAAAACCCCCCCAAAAAAACCCAAAAAAAAAAAAAAAAACCCAAAGGAAAAAAATTTTTTTTTTAAATTTTTTTTAAACCCCCCAAAAAAAAACCCCCCCCAAAAATGGGTTTAAAAAATTTTGTAAAACCCTTTTTTTTTTTAAAAAATCCCCCGGGGGGGGGAAAAAAATAAACCGTTTTTCCCAAAAAAAAACCCAAAAAAATTTAAAAAAAATTAAAAAGGGGGGGGGCCCTTAAAACCCCCCCATAAAAAAAAAAGTTTAAAAAAACCCCCCAAAAATTTTTTTGGGGGGGAAAAAAAAAGGGTTTTGGGCCCAAACCCCCAAATTTTTAAAACCCAAAAAAGGGTAAAAAGAAAACCTTTCCCCCCTTTTATTTAAAAAAAAACCCAAAAAATTTTAAAAAAAAAAAAAAAAGGGGGGGGGGGGGGAAAAAAAAACCCCCTTTTTTTTAAATTTCCCAATTAAAAAACCATTTTTAAAAAAAAAAAAAAAAAAAGGGGGAAAAAAAGGGGGGGTTTTTTTTTTTAAAAAAATTTTTTCCCCCCGGAACCCCAAAAAAATTAAATTTTGGGGCCCCAAAAAAATTTAAAAAAAAAAAACCCCCTTTTTTTTCCCCTTTTTTGCCCCGGGAAAAAAAAATTTAAAACAGGGAAAAAATTTAAAAAGGGGGGAAAAAATTTAAAAAAAAAATTTTTTTGGGGGGTTTTTTTAATTCCGGAAAAAAATTTTTTTTTGGGGAAAAAAATTGGGGGGAAAAAAAATTTTTTTTAAAAAATTTTTTTTGGGAAAAAATTCCCCCAAATTTTTTAAAAAGGGCCCAAATAAAACAAAAAAAAAAAACGAAAAAAAGAAATTAAAAAAAAAAACCCCTTTTTAAAAAGGGGCCCAAGGTTTTTTTGGTTTTTAAAATAAGAATTAAAAATTTTGGTTTTTAAAAAAGGTAAAAAAAAAAAATTTTTTTTTTGGGGGGGGCCAAAATTTTTTTTTTTTTTAAAAAAACCCCGGGGAAAAAAAAAAAAACCCCTTTTGGGGTTTTTTTCCCCCAAAAAAAATTTAAAAAATTTTTTCCTTTTTTAAAAAAAAAATTTTAAAAAAAAAACCCCCCCAAAAAAAAAAAAAGGGGGGGGGAAAGGAGGAAAAATTTTTTCCCCCCCCGGAAAAGGGTGGCCAAAAAAAAAAATTCCTTTCCAAATTTTTAAAAAAAAAAAAAAAAAAAGGGGGTTTTCCCCCCCCCCCCCCCCCCCCCGGGGGTTTTTTAAAAATTTTTTGGGGGGGCCCCCCCCCCTTTTTCCTTAAAATTTTAAAAAATTTTTTTTTGGGGTTTTTAAAAAATTTTTTTTGGGGGTTTTTTAAAAAATTTTTTTAAAAAAAATTTTTTCAAGTCTTTGAACCACCTTTTTTATTTAAATTTGGGACTTTGATAGCCTGTCCTGGCCCGGGCATGCCCCTTTAAAATCTACATGACCGACAGAAAAAAAAAGTGCGGAAAAAAGAAATTTTTTGAACTCCCCTTTTTTAGTTTGAACGGAAATTGACATCCAATCCTGAATACAGCATGCCCAAAAACCCCAAACAGGTCCTTAGGACCATCAGCAAAAAATTTCGAAATAAAAATAAACTTAAAAAAACAACTCTTTTTTCCCAATACTGGGGCTGCTAGAGCTAATTGCCTTTACTGGTGCCATTGTTCCCCCGTGATATTGAATGTAAAGTAAAAGTTGGCTCGTTGAAAAAACGGGGCCCACAAAGTAAAATACAGATATTTAAAAATACGGAAAAAAAAGGGGGTTTTTGCACCAATGAAATAAAACCAACAGTTACTAGAAAATTTCTGTATCCCAAATTTTAAGTACAAGGGGCTCTTTGAAAAAAAAGGGGGTTGCACCAAAGTAAAATATGTATTAAAAAGTTATAGGGATAAAAAAAGGGGGTCTTTCCCCAATGAAATACACCAACAGTTACGCAAAATTTGGGTACCCCAAATTTAGAAAAAAAGCTCTTTTGAAAAAAACTGGAGCCCCAAAATTAAAAGGTACTTTCCCTCAGGTGCGAGTGTGCTGGCCAAAAAGGGTAAAAAAATGCCTTTTCAATGCAGCTTAAACAGAGTCTCGGCGCCAAATACACTCTCCTTTAAAAAGCCTGCCTATCTGTCAGTCCGCCCGACCCCTCCCTTCCCCCCCCGCGGCCTGTACCGCTAGAGGGTTTTTAAAAGTCTCTTTTAAACAAACAAAGAACTGAATTCTTAATCTAACATTTTTATAATTTGGGAAATGGGTAAATTTTTCTCAAAATGATTCAGTGACTTCGCTAAATTTTTCCGAAAAAAATTTTTTTCGGCCCCGAATTGTTTTGGACAAATTTGCTTTAAAAAAACAGCTATTTTGGCTGCCAGAGCCTTTTGGGGCTGTTAAACGTTGTGCCATGCTTAAAAATTTTCAAGGAGCTTGGTTTTTGGGCTTCATACAATTTGTTTTTAGTATACACCATAGACTGCCGCCGCTCTTTTAAACGTTCACAAAAACCTGGGCACTTAAGAGGGCAAAAAACTAAAAAAAACTAACAAATTTAACCTAAAAGTATTTCCCCCACACTAAAAAAAAAAAACACTCATGGCAAAATATACAATTTATACCACACCCCCCCCACAATGATCAGAATGGACAATGACACTGGGGTGGCAAAACAGGATACCACGGGCACAAAACAGAGTGGGGGGGGAGGATAAAGGACCCAAAAGGGGAAAATCCCCACAACAAGCAGCATGAGGTCAGAATGGACAATGAAAAATTTTGGAGGTGGGAAAAAAAGGAGAGGGCCCCGAGTGGCACAATGACAAAGGGGGGGGGCACGGCACAAACCCGTGAGGTCAGGAGGGCACAATGACCAATGTGGAGGGGCAGGCATCAACAGCAGCAGCAGCATGAGGTGGGGTGGCACAATGAAATTTGGAGGTGGCAAACAGAAAAGGGGACAGAAATGGCACAATAATTTTGGAGGGGGGCCGAAA